>JAODUP010000856.1:0-27500 GCA_025642065.1 Paralvinella palmiformis
AGAATTTATTGCGTACCCTTAATAACACATATAACAAGAAAAAATTACTATAATTACGAACAAAGGTGAAAAACCTCAAACGTGTCAAAAAGAAATGTGAATAAAATCTAATCATGCTTATTACCACTATTTACAGCAGTGCTTTCGTGTATACCTCTCGTATCACTCGCTGCCTACCTCTTGTGAATATGGATTTCAACTCCAAATAGGTATGAGATCCGTGCTTTTTATTGGCCAGTTGAGTGTATTCACGTTATGCTCCACCTACCAATGTTTCATTCCATTTTCTGCGTAAAAACGGATATTGTCATCGTGGAAGTAAGCTGATGATTTTGTCACCCAATGTGCCAAAGTACCCGTCCTCATTAGTGTTTCGTTGTATTATTTTGATAACCTCACGTAATCAAGCTCAGATTACTATAGACATAATCAGTACAAAATCTCCAAACGTCAGAGTTGGGATCAAACAATCTGGTCTAAAACTGTAAATATCCTGAATACTTACACCCATTCCATCAGTCCGGTGAATGGGAAATCTTTACTTCGTTGTGTGCAGTTAGAAGTGACTTATTTGGAACTATTCTAATGATAAAGTACTCAACATGGAGTCTTCTCCAAACTGTCGACTTAAGTGCTGTAAATCCAACAGCATGCCATGAAGTAAGCCTGGATTTGGTTGTCTATGAGAGTGCTGATTATTTGATGTGCCCAGATCTTGCAGGTCAATTGGCGACTTCGTGTCATCTTAAAAACATCACTGTATGCCCGCACAGCCTCCGTCCTGAGTAACATTTCGCCGATGAAGACCAAAGCAGGCAATTCGCCACTATTCAGCCAAACCTTCTATCCAATATGTGATTTCCGCGGCAAATGCGCCATCTGTTGCGCCTATTACAGCTACCGAGTTTTAATCTGTAACACGCTACACCCTGTCATTTAATAGAGATTGGTTTACCATTGGTGGTGTTTTCTACTGCAATGATTTGCAACATGGTGCAATTGTCGTTAACATATTTTAGGATAAACCTCTTATATGACGACCATTCTAGAAACTCTTTGGCAAAAAAAGATTAAATTTATATTTAATTATATGCATAACTTTAGTTTCATAATACACCATCTTCTAATTATTCATCGTAAGCTTTATTATCGAGTGAAGGAGATTGTTATTCAGACAAAGGTGAAGCAATTGAATATTCATTCACTCAATTAGTTTGTATAAAGGCTGAATTACTGTATAATTCGTATATATCGAGGCACAGTGGATCACAACAAACACTTCGATATAGAGAAAGTTTGATGATACATATCTCAGATGTGTGTATGTGTATGCATATTCGTTTGTGCATCCGTTCATACGACCTATGTAATATTATAGACTAATTCCAGCTACAGTAATAGCCCGCTTTACGTCATTTCGGCATATGGCAAATTCGCCTTTACGCCACTTTTCTAGAGTACATTTAACTTCAGCGAACGTCACTGATGTCATAATGTAAGGACGTGGAAAAAAAAATTAACAGTAATAGATAGAAGAAACCAAAAAATGTACATACAATACCATATTTACATCGAAATGCATTTGAATATATTTTAAGGCATTACTTCCAGTTTTCTTCAATTATTGGCGGCTTAACTCTGTATTTACGAAATACATATTCTAAGATACAATAATGTTTAATAAATCAATTTCACACCTAATTGTCTTTGTTATTGTAGTTATTTCTCAAGCTGACAGCTGGTGCGCGTCCTTGGTCTAGCGGTAGCGTGTTGGACCACAGATCACTACCACTCGTGTTCGAATCCCGGCGTGGACATATCTGAAGGTTGTTTCGTCTTTGACTTCGCTTCATTACCTTTGGAGGTCGCTCGGCCCACTTAGCCTACCATCTGTACAAAAATGGCCGTAAAACACCAATCATCATCATTATCGTCATTACTCTAATTTCAGCGAATACGTTCGTTCAAAGTTCTGATAATTGAAGGAGACATTAAATTAGCTGTGAAATTTGTAAAGTATAATTTCTTTAGTTTGATGTTTTAAACATTCGTGAATTGGAAATTTGAATGGATAAAATATTTTACTTTAGATATAGATCTGGATATATTTTTTTCTTTGTTGGATATCAATCTAAATCCATACACTAAAATAGTGTATCTTAAACAGTGATATAATTAACTCTCACCATATATTTCTATACGTCTTACATTAGTGTTCAAAGAAGAATATTTACAATTCAGTCCCTTTTATTACCCATTGCATTGCTAATCCTTAGTATGTTAGAAGATTCTTACAATGAATTTATAAAATACTAGTTAATAGAATGAAGAACTATTAAAGAAAAACTCCTTAGTATAGAAACCTAGTTTTTATGGCTTGACATCCATGTTAAGTAATATATTTTTTCAGTGTGCTATCTCCTTATCCGCGTATTAAAATGGTTCTATGCTGATACGGTATCTCATAGTAAGTAAGCCGTTTTATGATTAAACGCCTATATCGAAAACACGCCAATAACGAAAAGATTTCATGGTCGATGCGACACAAATCAATTAAATTACTAATTATAATTCGAATTATCGATCTATATAAAAGTATTCGACGTTTTGAGTTTTCCTGCATATTAGACTACCTGACATATATTGAAACCAAACCGAAATTTCTTCATTCCTTTTGAAACAACTACTTATTGCAGATAACTGCAACAGGAGCTAGCTAAAAACGGCTCGTAGCCATGTGGCAGCTGTCAGCTTGATGATTGATTGATGATTGATGTTTTACAGCCACTTTTGTGCACATGGTAGGCTAAATGGGCCGAGCGACCTCCAAACAACCTTCAGATATGCCCTCGCCGAGATTCGAACACGGGTAAGGGATCTGCGATCAAACGCGCTACCAGTTAGACCACGGGTGTTCCCGTTGAAATGGGAGTAATTCATATATACAAAGCAAGATATCTTTATCAGCCACCTGTTCCAAATATACTATAGTTAAATATTTAAACAAAGCAATATATCCTTACCAGCCACCTGTTCCAAATATAACAATAGTACCCTTATCAAATAATTTCATCTATAAAATACAAGAAACACGAACCAAAATGCCAAACAAAATCTGGTTTGAACAAAGATTTAATTTGAACATTTAATAGGAACACGAATAATTTATTTCAATTGATCAACGGACATGTGCATAAAATATAATTAGTTATATACAAAATACCAAGCCAACATCGACACATATAAAAGGCTACTTAATAGTAATATTCTGATATTCATAGCACAAATTGATCGAAGGGTAGGACTTATTACTGATGCCAAACACACATTAATTGTAATGTGTAAATGAATATATGGGCTATCATAGAATAAACTACTACTACTACTACTACTAATAGCTACACATGGGTGTCTTATCCTCTGTGTTAGTCTTTACCATTATTGTCTAAAGGACAGTTTTATTAAACATCAGTTATTCAACTTACATATCTTTTTATTGGATTTTCAGAATCCAGAATCAATTTATCGTTTATGAACATTGTAGAAATTTTCAGATCAAAGAATGATATCTCTAGAAAGATATCAACAAAGTGTATATTTACGTATGAAGGGCTAATGGTGATAGATTGGCTCTCTCATACACACACAAACACGTATACACGCACGCACGCACACGCACACATGCAAACACAAGCACACACACGCACGCGCACACACGCGCACACACGCGCACATATATATATATATATATATATATATATATTAAGCTGAACTACTTGCATTATAACCTCATGCCTGTAGAGGAATCGTCATATTGATGCATTCACGCAGTATAAAACACCTAAAGCGGATACAGTCTGATACAAATAATTTAAACACTCTGATCATAACGTTATCCATTGCCGCCGATGTCAAACAATGGACTTCTTCTTCGTGATTCTTTGACGTTTAAGACCCATTCGTACTTTAAATTGTTATTACGTCATGATTAAGTTAAACTTCTTCGTGATTCTTTGACGTTTAAGACCCATTCGTACTTTAAATTGTCATTACGTCATGATTAAGTTAAACTTATTCGTGATTCTTTGACGTTTAAGACCCATTCGTACTTTAAATTGTCATTACGTCATGATTAAGTTAAACTTCTTCATGATTCTTTGACGTTTAAGACCCATTCTTACTTTTGGGCGGCCAGCAGCTTTAAAATGCAGTTACGTCATGATTATGGTAAGCTAAATTCATCCAAAAATTGCCTATCCTCCAGGGAAAGATTAAAGTGTGTTGATTCCCCCACAAACAACGGCGGTGGTGTGTTATTCCTGGTAGAGAGATCAGATAACACCTTGTCCACGGGTGTGTCTGTGTCGTCGATGCTGACTGAACACATCCTTGTTAACATCGATGTATGTCTACAGAAATAAACTGATTCAGCTAAAGATTTCCATTCATGCAATACACGTTGATTGACAAGAATTATTGTCTTGCTCTGTTCTTTCTTGTTGGATCCGCCGTGTGATATTGGTCAACTATTGGACCACTATGACAGTAAATCAAAGACTTGTTAGGTTGACGAGCACTTCTAAAAACAAAGGAAATTCCAAAAATACCATCACTTACATATAGGAACAATAGGAACATAGAATCCGCAAGGAAAAACAGAAGATGATGATGTGAGTGCTGTGATCTAAATCGTTTTTAATTCATATTGAAACGTGTAAGATGAGTAAAATGCGAGTTAAAAATACCTGTAGCCTGTTTCATGTGTAATTCAGGAATGATCTCAATGAAAGTAGTCCGCACATCAAGTGGTAATCCAGGTAACTGTAAATTATAATAGTAAACTGCAATGTACTTCATTTGGAAACATGTTTCATATTCTAAGTAAAGTATTTAAATCATCTCAGTTCTATTCAATTATTATTATTATTATAATCTAGTCGTTGTTGTTGTTTATTTTTATTAATACTTTCTCTATAAGGGTCCCTGGGCGTCTGTCCGTGGGATGATTTTATCTGATGTTCTGTTTGTTATCTGATGCATCACAGGTTCAACCAGGATTTCCTTTTCACATTTCTTTTTCACATTTAGATAATTAATCATACTAAAGACCAATTGCTTGCCTTACCACGCTATGATGATAATACCATTTCTTTGGCGATGCGCCTACGTAGTGGAAATCATCCAAAGCAGACGGGGTTTGATGCGAGTAATTTGATCACTGTCCTATTAACACCATATAATGGTGCAGCTGTGCAAAATGTAATTATTAGTCTAATAAATTGTCAGTCGATCTGTAATAAATCTGATGAGATATATGTTATTCCATCATGCAGCTCGGATTCGCTAGAAAGGTATAAGGGTCGTGATTCTTCGTGATTCTTTCAGGTGTGAAATCCATTTGCTGTTTCATACTGCCTTATGAAAATTACCAACTGGATTTTGTATCTGGAGGGGGATAAGTGTTCGTATAGCTATTATCTACCGATTGCATCCATCAAGAAAAATGGCCTGAAAGCTGCAGATTTATTCAAGGACGTTTCGGAATGTGTTGACTCTCTTGCTACCAACAGTGGCCATCTCTTGATCTTAGGTGATTTCAAAATATATTGGCATTGCTAGAGGAATGCAGACACCAAACAATTGGCTGACATTCTTAGATCTGCCAATCTCAGGCAGCATGTATGACAAAGAACACACAGACATGGTCATATCTTAGAACTTGTCATATCCCGTGATGATGATAATTTGATCAAGGATGTGTCTGTGTGTTCCATGGTCTCTGATAATTTATTCATTAACATTGATATATCTTTACAGAAACAATCTATTTAAGCTAAAGTTATTTCATACAGGAAATATAAGTCGGTTGACAAGGAGACTTTTCTTCTTTCTCTCTCTCTCTCTCTCTCTCTCTCTGGCTCTCTCTCTCTCTCTCTCTCTCTCTTTATATATATATATATATATATATATATATATATATATATATATATTAACAATTAGTGCAATTATCCATTCCTTCTTGTAGAATTTGGAGTATTGCATGACTAATACTTAGCTTCACTAAATTATGCCATATCCCAGAAAACTCACAGTTGAAGACATACTGGTGAATCTTTCATTACTCCAGTGGGTCTGTCAAACATCTTCGTGTTAATTTTAAAGCTGTCTTATTATGAAAGAACATCAGTATGTCAAGTATGAGGTATAATATATTAACGTCAGGTTAAATACAAATAAAAATAAATATCTGTAAATACTTTTAAATACGTTTTTGGCGTTTTCTTATTTTAAATGAACAAAATTAGCATTGCTCTATTATCATTGGCAAGACATCACATCACATTATTCCATCAATAATGATTAGATAAAAAAAATTATCATATCACATTATTACTGGGCAAATGATATTCCAACCGCTCCACTGAATCAGATGATGCTGGCATACACAGAAAGTTCGGATCAAGCTTGATTATTGATGGATACTACTCGACGTGAGGCATCCAGAAGCCAAGTAGACCTGCTTCTGATCGTAGACACGGTGGTTAATGATTGTTATCTGTTTCAGCTTCCAGACCAATTGGGAGGAACGTCATGAACTGGTGCCGTACCAATAACACGTGGAGTGACATACGGTAATAGATGTTTCAGAAAGGCTACTGCAACCTTATGGAATAATCTTCCAGTAACCACCAGAAAGTGCAAGACCCTTAATACCTTCAAAAAGAAGATAAAAACTTTTTTTGTTTCAGCTTTTCCTAGCTGAATATATTATGTATTTGGCTGGAAAGAATTATGTGTTTTTAAAGATGTAAATCTGTTACATCCATATGAATTATCTATTGTCAAGCGGCTTAGAGTAACATTCTTACAGGTTATATAGGGCGCCATATAAATTTGGTATATTATTATTATTATCAATTAGGGGATTTAAGAAGCCGTGACATTTTTCAGATGCAGGTTGTGATCATCTATGGCGTTTGAATCTGGATCAAGTACTCCTCAAAACCGGACTTTCCGACGGAGTACGCTTTGAAATGAATGGTGCTCTTCACAGTTGCTCAGACGCCTACGCATCATGAAGTCTTCCAGAACCAAGACAAACTACGATGTGTATTTATATTGTACAATGTATCTATCTGTGTCTTTCTAAATATTTGAGTGCGGTCTCAATGGAAATTAGGACATCAACTAGGTCTTGAAAAATATTGAGGTCATAGACACTAAGCTGAATTAAGACAATGTTTCACCTTTTTTATACCTTTTTTACTCTATTTTCAAAACTCACCTGTTCAATGTTGGTTTCACTGGTAAATAATACTGAATGTTAAAATTTCGAATTTGATTTCAGATGCATCTTATTTATCAATATAGCCGCTTAATATATAAATTAATTATTAATGCATAGGTTTAGTAATATTATAATGTTGATATTGTTTGCGGTTGTAAGATGTCAGGAGTTTATGTTTTACAGACTTAGAATCAACCTCATGCTCAGCTTACTACCATCAGCTTATATGTTCAAATATTATTACCGCCAGAAATCATGCTACAGGTAATGTATTAAACGTTTTGAAATTAATACCACTATCTTCTGTGCGTCAACAGTCTTGTTTCACGCTAAGTTTTATTATCTTCCATTTTCAATGTGAAAAGACGTTCGACGATTGTTTTTCACGCATTCGACCATTACTTGATCTAATTAAGGTACCAATTTTAATTATCCAACGTCTGACAGAATTGGTACTAACCAACGAAATGCACAAAACAAAGATATCCATTATTGGTGACATTAATACGTTATGACATCACTCATAATGTACTTGGTGGGAGCTTATTTGTTAGGAATCCGTAATACTAGAATGCCCTAGATGCGCTTTAAAATAATGTTAAATGATCAATATCAAGATAAAACGACCGTTCGGAAAATCACCTGCCTGATGCGTCAAGAAAACCTCGCCTCGTCTTCTCGGTGTATCTGCTTTATAGAAGCATATGCACTTCAACTTATTTATTAATAAAATAATTTCATATTTATTTTCATTTGGTCATCGTGTATTGTAGAAGTCACATCTCTTAAAAACTTGTCCGGCCCCGTATAAGTACAGATCAGAGTTAATGAGCTGGCAACTCGGACAGCGTTGGTTGATCTATAACCTGATGAACGAACATCTCTGAGGTCTACCTTTGTTTTTGATATACTGCCATATTGATTATGATACAGCGAATTCATAATTCGAACATGGATTATATCGGCGACGGTGAAAGTTTTCAACGCTGTTTGAATGGGACACAAACATCTGACTTGCCCATTTATATTAAAACAGCTACGATTACAAATGATTGGCCTCTACTCTACTCTAACATGGAAACAAAACACTGGGCCAGATGCCATCTTCGTATTTAAATTTATGTTGAAGATAACATCATCAAGTTAGACACGAAAACCAACATGTCTCAAATAAGCAAGAGTATATCATTGATAAAATAGCCGCACCACACACAGACACACACACACATATACACATACATACATACACACACACACACACTATTATGTTGATGAGTATCTGTGTATAACATGGGGGGCAACGTGATATCTACTAGAGTAATAAGACAATCAGAACGAAGGCTTTTATTGGTGGCTGAAACATCTCCCTGATAGAGGTAACGCGGGTTCGATCCGGCAACCTCGAGGTCTGTAGTTCAGTTTGCTATCACTCGCACCGTACGAATTTGCTGCATTTACCTGTACACGTAAGCGTTACCTGGTCTATTGATCTCGTCCCATGCCATCCGATCACGCCTGATATTAATTACTGTCCACAACTGTGTTTGTGCATTATATGAACTATTGTAGAAATGTGACGTTATTGATTGTTCTGGGCGTAATACGAGACGCGTCATAATGCAAGAATAAAGTGCCGACTAATGCATTTAACGATTGTTCGCAGATTGTGTCCGTTCTCGAGTTCAGCCAGTGCGAATTGAAAATATAACACCAGTCTGATATAAGTAGGCTGAATCATATCCTGACATATGCGATATTTATAGACATACGGAAACATGCACACACATACACAGACACACACACAAATACACACACACACATATATATATATATATATATATATATATATTTCTCAAGCCATCCTTGTTCTTCAACTACGTTAAACACCATATTCTTTGGCAATTTGAGTCTTAGATATCACCTTTTCGTCAACTTCGTGAAGAGCTCGCCAATTTATGTCAATAGATACTGGTTCCCAATGTTCCAAGAACATACCATTCCAGCAGTCCAAACCTCTTCCAGCCCAATGTTCCGAGATAGCATTATCCCAGTAGCCAACCCAGGCTTCTGATTATCAATTCTTCCGCTAGCCCAATCGTCCACCTGAACAAAGGTTCCCAAGAACTCACTACACCAACAGCCAAATCCCTCTGCCAACTCGATCTTTTTACAGTCCACTGTCCAGCTAACCCCATATCCCGACTGTTCTTTTCTTCTTCGCTCCATTAATCTGCGAGCCTCCGTTGTCTAATTGGAAGCGAGTTGGATCACAGATTACTACCACCCGAGTTCGAATCTCGGCGTGGGAACTATTTTGCCTTAATTTAATACCACGGACTAACGTTGTTTGCAAATGAAATACACGTGGTTCCAACCAAAAACAATATTTAGACATAATATTATATTTATACACACTCTTCCAGCGTGGTTGGAATCCTGCAACCGTCATAGTCAGAAAAACTACGGCATCACAACAGTGGGCCGTCGTAACATCCTTTTCGGGATTCGAGTTTAGAATCTGACCAACTGCCGGGTAGTGCGCTATCGCATGCGCCACGAACGATTCCGGTGGAGAGTGTGAGAACTCCCGTTAAAAACCAAATTACAGCGGATTTTTCTTCGCCAAAATAATTAGCGAAAACAAAACTAGGAACGGTACTTTCAAATTAAAATTTAAAAAAAAACAATAACGGTATTCTAGGCAGCTCTAAGAGTAAAGGAGTAGTTTGTTACGTGACTGGAAAGGGCTTTTTGCAACGAATTTGGCATAAACTTCTGAAATACAATCAACTCTAACAACCTGGAACAAGCCAACTGATTTTTTTTTTTGACTTTCGAGTTTCGTGATAGCCAATCGAACGTTGAAAATAATCATCGTGAGAGACGGGACGGGGGGGGGGTAGATTTAGAGAGAAGGGGAGAGGCCATTTCTTGAATCCGCCTTTCGCCCGACTGTTATTATTACATGGGTGGAACGTGGAATTAGTGTACGTATAGGTAGGTGTATGAGATAAATAGCTGGAGCTCTTAGCTATCTCTAACCTTCAGGTGTGCAATACGGCGGACCTTTTTATGTGGGTTTTTGTTCTCTCCTATGTGATTACGTTATGTATGACGCTTCTACAGGTTGGCTATCAATGAAACGTGTTTCTATTTAGATTGCGTTAGTAAGTGATAATTGAGCGGCCGAAGAAACACCGGAACGAACTAACCCCGGTGGGAGGTTCGTGAGGGGGTGTAAGTACGATATATTGGGATATGATGTAGGATCGAACGGTTGCCGCCCATTGACTCTCGTACTTCCACTTTATTGGCTGCGCTGATTGGCAAATAAAGGTCGACCCAGAGACAGACAGAATGACCTGTCAACAAATAACCCAAAGAGAACAAGGTCAATCGTTAGGAAGGTCGATTGTATTACGGGCCGAAATGCACCCTGGCGTTCAGTTCTCTCTTTGTAAGGTTAATTAATAAATAATTTGTTTATTTCACTTTAGTGGATATTTAGCGGAAGGCAAGATATATTATAAAAAGGGTCTCTTAGATACAGAAAGACAAACAAACTGTGAGTGGGTTAAATACAAGGATTCAGTGGTTCTTGGAAATTATCATATATATATATATATATATATATATATATATATATATATCAAGATGTAGGCAAGCAACGTAATTCGAAAGAAGACAGCAATTGAACTTGGTAACAATTTGCACCCAAACCGAACACGACATACGAAGCTACCCGCATAAATTCAGAGCTCCAAAATTAGTTCGCACCTTACCACAGTCTGACCTTCGCACGTCGTCAAGGTCAGCTCGGGGTCACTTTCTCCCTAGCGTAGGCACGCCTAAATGCCGTCACAATCTAATCAGCTTTCATTATCGGCTCCATCGCGGCGGTAAATAGCATCCCATATAGCACGGCCAACGTTATCGGGGGTTTGGGGTTGGGGGGTGTGGTTGTGAGCCAGCTGCGGCAGAAATACCGACATGTGGCGCCCCCAGTCGGTGCCAAAGGCAACCGGAATACACGAACCGGTAGTCGGATCAGGAAACGAATAGCCGCTTAATTGTTGGGACAATAAAAACGAGGTTATTACGTGCGTGGGTATCTTGCCGGTTGGAAACGGAACGATCTATCACCGAATTAGCGATTTACCTGCGCCGAGTTACGTACATATAGCGATACATAGTACCTGCGAGCTATATAATATAATACAATGTGATATAATTTAATCAGATTTATATGCCAAAATATACGTAGTCCAACTACACCGGCAGAGCGTAACTTTATCTTTCTTAACGCGGCATTATTCCGGATACGAGACGCGAGCTGTGTTTGTTTATCATTAAAACAGAGTTGATCGTGTTGTCTCTACTCTTGTACGGCTCTTGTTATTCGTTGTTATTGGTGTTGTTGTTGTTATTGTTGTTATTGTTGTTGCTGGTGTTGTTACCGTCTCGTCTTACGACGTTCCCTGTACAATTTAGCACATATGCCAAGGTTACCAGACACAAACAATAAATTATAGAGCCATTTACGACCGGGTTATTCTGGCTTCCGGAGCCGGGTTCGGCTTCTCACTATGTTGAGTACAAGCCAAAGACAATTATTGACTTACCTGTAGTACTTCGCCTCCAGACAAGATATATCCCCGTAGCTCCCCACCTGTCTAATATCGGCTTACACTACAGGATCTTGTTTGGTTAAACCAATTAATAATTGAATGTCATATCCTGACAGCCGGCCGGAAATGGATAACGCTGTTAATTGCACTAAATTCCCACTGAAGATCTAAATGTTAATTTCGGCATAATTATAGCATATCTTCTGTCAAGATAACAATACTACTACTACTACTACTAATAATAATAATAGTAGTAGTAGTTAACGAAGAGCTGATATGTGGCACATACACTTGGTTTGAAATGTTTAATATGGGCTGTATTTGTACACCAAAAGAGTCTCGAATGTGTGTATTAAAAAAAATATAGAGTCTATTGAATTATTTGAGAGAATGGTGAACACACTTTTGAAACGCTTCGCTGCATTTACTTCCCTTTTAGACCGTACAGTTTAGTTGGTGAGAATGATCTATAATCTGGCATAAAGGGAGCAGTACCTGATATATACATATAGCATACACCTGTGTAGAATAGCTACCTATCTGTCAGCGCCACCGGATGTTAGTATATTACTGTGTGCGTGGGGGGAGGCGCTTCCTATTGCAGACCTCTAGGTCGTGGGGGTCGACACACAGTGTTGAATGCGTCTGCGGGATGTTTCATCTTACAATAAAAGGATTCGACCTGACCTTCTCATTTCCCTCAGTAGAAGCCGCTATGCCGTATAGTCAATTTCAGACAAGTGCAGAGGATTTTTTTAAACCTCAATCAATCACTCATCCTCATATTCATACACCCTCTGACTCAGTATGGCCACATTGTTGATACACTTAACCATTTAAACTACTGAGCGCAGCAGTGCAAATTACCGCTCAAATCGAGTTACGGGTTTTTTTCCCTCGGCTTCGCTCACGCTTCTTAAAAGTCAACAATTTATTCGCGAACAGCCGAAATGCAGCGCCCGTCTGAGAATTGTTATCGTTTTTGGTCAAGCCAGCATTACTCCTCGTGGATAGCACCAGCTAGCCGTGGTGTTTCTGCTCCGAAAAATGCGGCCTATTTTTCGTACGGTTTCCGCCCAAAACAACAACAAAACTAACAGCTCTGCCCCAACATACATTCTCGAATTTAAAAATAGTTCCCCAACAAAGAATGGGATATCGGTTTCGGCCAGAAGTGGCTCCCAAGAAATGTCATCTATTTTCGACATATATCCACATCCTACCTGGCGAAGGAACGGTCACGCGGTGACAGCAAGTCCTAATTGCTCAGCCACTTATTTCAGGGTCGTGCTATTTGCGTCAACGCACCAGCCCGTACGGTGTTCGTATAGCGTTGCTTCGCATGAGTATTTCGTTCTCGAGTACGATTAGAGCGCTGCTTGGCAGCTGCCTATGTCAATCAAGTGACATCTTCCGACAGGTTGACCCGCCGTATGTAGGTATACTATGTTAGGTTTTGTTCTCTATAATTTAGGGCTGTTCCCGCACCCCCCTCGTTCGCGTATTATTACTATTATTATTAGGTACGACTTGCACTGGGTACAAGGTTCATATATAGAATTTGACGGATGGATAGATGGACAGACGGACGGACGGACGAATGGATGGATGGATGGATGGACGGACGGACGGACGGATAGATGGATGGATTGATGGATCGATGGATCCGTAAGTAGATGAGAGTTTGAAAAATAAGTTTATTCCTCCGTATGGGTTGATTGAAAGGAATACAAAAACAGACAGACAGCCAGATAAACAGATAGACAGACGGCTCGATGGAGAGAGTGAGAAACGAAGAGAGAAATACGGAGAGGTGTAGAAGGTGTTATCATCACGTCGGTGGTGGCATTCGGTGCGGGTGGCAAAATAGACCAGATACGTTTCTCTCCATAACCTTTCGGCCGACGGGGGCACATCGATAATACCGCGCCGCAAACCTCCAGGTGTGGGTTCGAATCCCAACAGTACCTATATTTGCAGGCTGTGTCCTCAGATAATCGCTCCCAGGTATGAAGAAACCAATAACTCATCCACTCACCTGTGGGCCGAAATAACTCATTGTATCAAGAATTTGGATCGGTAACTTACCAATTTCCAGAAACTGAACTCGAATACAATGACTGAACGTTTTAAGGAACCTAGCTGAGTGCATACCCCGTGGACACGTGGAGATAACACGTAAAACTAACAGGGGCATGAACATCTTCAGACATTAATTTATACTCAACCAGTGAGCAAAGGTATACATGAGTTGCCATCCATCAACTGATAAGTTACCTTTATGAAACGCTCCTTTGAATGTTCAATATATGGGGCTTTAATCTTCATTGGCTAATGTTGGATAATCCCTATGTCCATTCAAATACAATCATTACCTCGATTATACGCTAATCGCACCGATATACTTTTACGTCATGCATGAAAATGTGAGGCTCGTCGCGTTATCTCATATACTGGTTCATGCACACGATATGTGAAGACGAAGAAGCGCAAAACAAGGTCAAGGTGCGCTGATGTAGCCAGATCAACAACAGGCCCGCCATGTTAATCAATTAGAAGCCTAGATTTTCCGAGGGAAGCGCGGTGTCGCCGAAGCGGACACTCTCTCCATCCAAGGGTAATGTTACAACTAAGGACATCAAGCAGATTGAGCCTGTAACATTCCATACCTGTAACATTGCTGTCACTTCCTAAACGCATTGAATGATCAGTTTTTGTTTGATTTTGTTTTGTTTGTTTATCTCATATCGAACGCGATGGTGCGTTCTGCATCATGCCTTCAATGAGAGTGAAAAGAAAAACAACAGCGAAAGCAAGAAAATCGGTCTATAGACATCACACAATGATAGTATTGTGTACATTTCAGCATAATATAATAATTGGTGAGAAATCAGCCAATCTCTCTCTCTCTCTCTCTCTCTCTCTCTCTCTCTCTCTCTCTCTCTCTGGCTCTCTCACTCACTCTCTCTCTCTCTCTCTCTCTCGTTCTCTCTCTCTCTCTCGTTCTCTCTCTCTCTCTCTCTCTCTCTCTCTCTCTCTTCTCTCTCTCTCTCTCTCTCTCTCTTCACACTCTCTCTGTCTCACCCTCCCCCCCTTCTTTTAAACTTGTACACACGTTTCTTACCGTTAAACCAACTCATCAGCCGGTGAAATCTAGACAGGTGAAGCCATTCCTACTTGGCCAATAAATATTCACCGATCTAATTCAAGACGGATGCATCACATGCCGTAAATAATATCTGTAATTTCAGAGCACGGGCTACAATAAACAACAAATTCGTGCGGCTGAAACATAAATATGCCTATATTCGAACACATAAAGGCATCTACATTTAAACATTACCATACGACGGAATGCTGATATAAACATTATTTTCGATCAGAATCAATCAATAAACACCACTGAATGCGCACGGGCACACGCACTCGTACATTCATTTATTCCTTCCTCCAATTGCTAGCTCAATTACCCCCTCAAAAAAAAACACATGAACATATTTTCTTTTATCCGACACACATTCGGGCGTTGCATGACGAATGCTCATCGAGTAGCGCAAATTGGAAATTAATTATCGAATTATTTCTCGAGACCAGTGTTAATCAACGACGAATAAATTGTAAACATTTGGTATTTGTATGCCAGGGGGGGGGGGAATACTGAAGAACATTAACACCTATTTTTCAGACTGGTTATTACAATCTGAGATGAATTATTGTTCATAAAACGGATAATTTTTGGATCCAGATTGGGGCGTGTGTATGGGATGGGGGGGGGAGATGACGGAGGTGCATTGGCTATAAAAAGAAGACAGCCTTAAAAAAGACGTTATAGCGACGTTAGTAAGATCGTGGCTCGTTCTAAAGACAAAAGAGTAGAACAGAAAATAGGTCAATTATTTGTTGTTGTTGTTGTTGTTGTTGTTATAAAGATGCAGATGTTGTTAATGGTGATAATGTCGATGAAGGTGACAATAAAGACTAGTACTACTACTTCTACTACTAGTACTACTACTCTTACTACTACTACTCTTACTACTACTACTACTACTACAACTATTACTACTACTACTACTACTACTACTACTGGTAACAGCAATAGAAGTTGTAGTAGCATTAGTAGTAGTATTGGTAATATGTATTGTTGTAGTACAAATATAATAAACATAATAATAATAATAATAATAATAATAATAACAACCGTTAAACGATTATATTACCAGTGAATGAGACCGCGGTATTGGTGTAGTTTTCTGTTTGTTTGTTTATTTGTTTGTTTGTTTGTTTGTTTGTTTGTTTGTTTGTTTGTTTGTTTGTTTGTTTGTTTGTGCATGAGTCAAAGTAAAAAAGAAAACGTGCGAGTTTACACCACATATCAATTTTCGTATGCGTGCGTGCGTGTGTGTGCGTGTGTGTGTGTGTGTGTGCCTATGCGTGCGTGCATGTGTGCCTGTTTGCCTGTGTGCGTGCGTGTATGTGTACGTGCGTACGTGTATGCGTGCGTGTATGTGTGCGTGCGTACATGCGTGCGTGAACCCATAAGCTGTCAGAAGCCTATTACACCAACCATTAGCTTATCCTGGAGGTTTTTTCATCAAAGGGCCATAACGTGAACATCAAAGGTGTTCCACAGGTGTTGTCTTTGTACAATCCCCAACCTGATCTATGGGCAAGCGTTCTGGATCTTGGACGTTTCCGTCCCACGAGCACCGGCGTCTGGATCCAGACATAGTCGTCGTTATTCATCGAGCAAATCTTTAATATTGCTTCATATCACCCAGCATCCGGTTGGTTGAATGATAACACAGTGTCGACGGATCACGTTTTAAGTGTGTGTGTGTGTGTGTGTGTGTGTGTGTGTGTGTGTGTGTGTGTGTGTGTGTGTGTGTGTGTGTGTGTGTGTGTATCCCGAACGGTATACGCTCCGTCTGGATCAATACATATTACTAGTAATACAACCAACACCTGTCAAAATTAATGTCTTCGGCAAGTTTTCCAGGTGCTACGCCCTCCATATTTATGCTCCCAAGTTCGTGGCAGGAGAAAACCAACCAAGCCTTGTTAGTTTCTCTCGTAATTTCTCCCGGGGAGGGGAGGAAGGGATTGGGGGCAGCCTTCTTCTTTTCCTTCTTCTCCCTAAAGGTTTTTTGTCCGTCTAATGAATATTCCAGGATCTGGTAATGTATCCCTCTACACAAATAGACGAACCAGACGATAAATTAGCTACCCAACAGCAAATGAATCAACATCATATGTGAAATAATGTGTGTGTGTGTGTGTGTGTGTATATATATATTGTGTATACAATATAATAGAGCCATTCGGAGGACATTGCTATAAATAAGCATATTTCGGAGACAAATCAGAAAATCGCTCATTAATTAAACTTATCAGATAAAATCAGTTCAAAATAATTTGTTTCCCTGTCTATAAACGCATTCACCTTGCACAGTGTCTTTATTTAAAACCTGGCTTGTTTAATTAAAGATATAGCTCTAAGACGCAGCTAAATCGTGTCCTCTATATATAAAATTACAGGACGTATGTATTTCACTTTGTAGTACATATTCAGAGGACACTGACGGTTGAGATATATATATATATATATATATATATATATATTTAATTTTGTGCTGCATAGTCACATAGCATCTCGTATTTAGATGCGGAAAATATATATTTATATATATATATATATATATATATATAGTATATTCATATATGATACATACATGTTCTTTTCATTTCATGGAAATAGGTTATTTCTAGTAAATAATTGTTTCTTACACATCACTATTGCCTTGCATTATATGCATATAATAGATGAGAAAATGTAATCTACGTGGTTTATTAGAGCATTAAATATAGTGCCACAGTGAGAGGATAGTTAATGGTCAAAAGGTGCATTATCGGAGGACAAGCCTACATTTTTATTTGTAGTAATGTACGTGGCTCGGTTCAACTAAGTTTATTTTTATTTTTCTAAACAATAGCCGCCATTAGACATTTAATTGTCGGAAAAAGATATTTAGTTTTTGCAAATTTTCTTTAAAATATAAATAATTTGATTCAATCTATATGTATACGTATTCAATACTTCGATGCAAATGCTCTCTCTCTTATCCGCTTCTGATGTTAATTAGGTTACATATAGCCTGTATCAGGCAAATACAACTGATATCATGTTTTTATTTTATTTTTGTCTAATACTTACCAGTTCTTAAATGGTATTGTAGTCAATATACTCACACATTGTCCATGTTATATCCTTATTACGACATCAATTACATGATAATGCCATTAGTTCCCACACAAATTTATACTTCTATATGCCATCTTAAACGAGGAAATTTGTTGCATTTTTATAAAGCACAATATGTTTGAAGGTTATTACCAAAAAAAAACGAAGGTGGATAGCAAATATAGAAACACAAATGCAGACTAAACTAAATGGCACTAATTAATGTATATCCATGCCAGCTAAGGCAGATTAGAGGGTGGTGAAAACCCTCCATATAGCGAGAACTATGAATTTATGCTGAGTGCTCAATGGCAAGCCCAACATCATAATATAAGTTGTGAGTCTGAACAATAGCTTACTACGGTGGTACCTGCATAAGAGCAGGCACACCTTGCTTTATCAAAGTGGCATTATTTCAAAATGGTTTTGTCGTTTATCAGTGAAATGTCCCAGTGACGAGCAGCCACCTGCGACGTCGAGCTACCTATGAGGTGGCTGCTTGTTGCAGGGAGCACTCAATAACGTAATTTTACCATATTAAAGAAGTAGATGATAAACAGGTTCTCAGCTATCACATCCGGCGCCCAATAGCCTGAAACATCACCCCATTAGTAAATGTCTAAAACGAACAGAAAATAGGGTATAGATATATCGCCATCCTAGCGCAAGACCCCTGTAACAATAAGGTTTATCAATGCAAATTACAGGCGTTTTCTTATGTGTGGCGATAAATGATACACGTATCAATATGTACCACATGCAAGAACATTATTTGTGGTTAAATAGACTTCCCTTACGTGTAAATACTCTTCTAAATAAAAAACATTACTATTAGTATTATCACAATTAACTACCACCGATAACTGTAAATATGGCTTAATTCAATCTACAAATGGTGACGCGCAATGTAAAAAATCACACCGTTTTATGTATAGTTTTTTGTTATTCCTGTTAATTGTTTCAGTACACACCAAAGTGATTTTTCTCCACACTTGGAATGAAACAGATAAAGTCTCCTCGATACTTTAGCTTGCAGATTATCTCTTCATTCTGGTTCCGTTTTACTGATGTGATGTGGTGTGATGTGATGTGATATAATTCGTATTCTGTAATAGTGGAATGAATGAATGAAAATATTTCTAAATATTATATTTTCTTTACAGGTTTTGTATGTGATTATTTTAAAAAAGCGCTGAATATGTAGACCGTCTGTGGTTATGTGGTGTGGACGGTCTGTCTATCATAAATAGGCGACAGATATATATATATATATATATATATATATATATATATATATATAGAAAATAATTTATTTATATGTATGTATGTATGTATGTATGTATGTATGTATGTATCTATGTATGTACACGTGTTGTAGATCATGTCAACTCTTAGCTTTTCAGAGATTTGAAGATTAGTTTAATAAATAGATTCTGTTCAGGAAATTATTTCGAACAGCATGTAGTAATTGTTTGAGATGTGTTTTTTTTGTTGTCATCCAATTGTAATATTTCTATATTTGGTTGTTCAGCACAAATATGGACTCGGAGTTGTTGTCTTCGTTGTACAACGTACCAAGCCACTACCGTCAGCTGCGTTGTGGTGAACATTTGTCTGATGCGAATGGGCTTTGGATAGGTTAGCGGGTTTTAATTGTAAAAATACGAATTATTAATGTAAACACAAATATTATTTATAAGATAGAACTAACTGTGCACAGACACACCGTAATATCAAGTGATTTTCACAAATAAACTCCAAAACATATTTCAGTTATGTCTGATATTTGTCTGTCTTACTAGACAATTGCTTGTTTTCATATTAACATATAGATAACCAATATTTGAGACAACGTACCGTTATTTTTAATATTGTTGCAGGCCGACTAATTGATATCACTAGTTAAAACAGGAGCGAAATTTCATTAGGAAGATAGATTACAAAAAATTAGATTACAAAAAATTAGATTACAAAAAATTAGATAATTTCTAAGCTCAACTCTTCGATCTTTATGCATGCAAAATAGAAGTTACCTAAACGTGATGATAAAAACATCGATTCACAGGCTCTTAAAAATAGATTCTATCAATTGACAGCCCATTTGTTTATACCTAGGTTCTATTTCATTGTATGTTTCAATATTACCAGTCGATCCGAGCTTCCAATATGGTAGCAGGCTGACATTGACAATTTGGGACTCGTGCATTGTGAATAGTGAATGGTGCTTCAAACCTAAGTATGATACGGATTAGAACTTTGATATTAGCTCTTGCAACATTCTGATATCAACACTTCATAGTGTTCTAGACACTATCGTAAATCCAGAATACTAAAAAGTAGGAATGTCCTATATGTTAACTTTTATCACAGACCACATACAGATATTGACGTATTTACTTAATACTATTATTAGACAAATGAACTATCAATGATCATTCCACGTGTGTATACTGCAATAATACAACGGATATATCGTTATGCCACGTTACATATAACTTCACTAAGGGGGAGGGAATCATACAACAACACTTTAATTTACCATAACAAATTATATATATATATATATATATATATATATATATATATATATATATATATATATATATATATATATATATATATATATATATATATATATATATATATATAGGGGATACAAATCATTATCATGATGTTATTTATTCCTTAAAGAAAATAAAATAATGTCAAAACATTTGAATTTACAGACTTTAGCCAATGTTATATATATATATATATATATATATATATATATATATATATATACTCATATTCAGTCTGGCTAATCAAGTTAGATTATGTATATATCTCTTATGTTATGTTGTTGCCTATATTACTTACAAAACTTCGTTATCTAAACTGATTTGGTTACCTAATTTCCTCGAATATCAAGCTAAGTTATTGTTTTTCTTTATATATCTTGCTATGTATTATAAATAATAATATATCATAAGCAAACCATATAACAGAAACCCTTTACGTGCACACACACAATCACACAAACACACACACATACACACACACACACATATATATATATATATATATATATAGAGAGAGAGAGAGAGAGAGAGGGGGGGTATTCTGATTTCACATAAAATAGCACAGTTATGCTTGCTGTGCTAAGACAAATTATAACTTGTAGGCATTCTCTTTTCCCCCTTTTTTTGTAATCTAGTCACTGGTAGTCCATCTTAATACCAATTATCTATCCTAACGGCATGATGCCACTGTCACTGTGATATATATGGCCAAGACAAGTCGGTGCCGCGTATATTAAATCCCATTACTTGTATCGTAGATGTGAGTTTGGTAGCTGCCTCTGGTGTACCGGGTGGTAGATCGTGTGTATACCATTAGGTGCTATGTTCTGCATCGGATCATATTTAGTTTTTGGCTAAATATATGTGCTGTCGCGTGATAGAGCACATTATTCTATCTCAAACATATATGAGTGTGTGTTTGGTGCAATGCACACGCAAATAGGCAGCCATATGTGGTGGATTAGGGCCAGTTTTGTCTCAGTAGAGCGGTACACTGATTTCTTGAACTAAACCACGTTTGGCGCACACCGCAGTATAAGATAAACTATAACCAGCCCAATTCGTGGACGTGGGCGTGGGGTGGTGCCAAATCGGGGTGGGTGGATGCAGGGCAGTTGTACGTACTAGCTCCCTCGGGCCCCGAGATACTCCTGGTGCCCAAATTTTGCTAATTTGATATGGAATACGAGGCAGCACCGAGCATCTCTCCCCGTTTGCCTTTATAACATTATCGCACTTACTTGAATAAGCTGCTTGTGAAAACGGTGCCTCCCCTCCAGCTCATATTTATACCAACCGGAGACAGAGAGACGGGAGATATCGAACACGTGTGTGTGTCTGTGCGTGTGTGTACTGGGTCGACTCAGAACTAATGTTAAACCAATAATATTGCATTTCCTGCGTAAAGTTGATGAATTATCCATTTTTATAGTTATCGGGAATATATTTGATAGGAAGCTCATTCTCATTTACCGCTTGCTCCCTTCAGTAATAGAAAATTAGTATTTTAGCATTGCAAATATCGTCTGGCATATGCGTAAGGAGAATCGTATATCGGTCGTCCATACTGAACAGATATACGTGTTTAGACATACACGAAAGCACACGGAATATGACTTCAAATGCTCCGTACGGCTGATGGAGAGACGAAACGATGAACAAATACAAATAGAAACTACACCAAGAAGAAAAGGCTTTATCATACAACAATCCGCAGTCAAGTGGGTTGTTAGAAACACGAAATTCTTACGACTATAGCTTACAAGACTCTTATAAGAGGACAAATACGATTTCCAAATGATTTGAAGTATACGAATAGCAAATATAATATTTATATCTTTTAACATTTAATATATTTTATATTTAAGTAAACTTACTAAAATACTATATATATATATATATATATATATATAAAATATATATATATACCGTTGAGCCGGGAATATCATCATGTATCCTTCACGATGATCACTCATCCCAGCTTCAGATATAACTGACGCTACACCGGATATAACACTCTTCGTGGCATGCACGGATAAAGGTACCAGAGATCCGCTAAACGTTGTTGATCAAGCGTCTGTCCGAAACCAAAACCCGGTAAAAAAGTAAAATAAACAATTGCCCAATATTGATTTTTGTCTATTTACACCATTAATGACTAGTGCGCCATCTAACAACGGCCAGACAAACTACGCGTGTGAGACCCATTGTCTACTCGCTGATCCCCAACGGATCCGGAACAAGCTGGGTCCAGCAATTGGAAAGGTTTACCGGGGATCCACTTAGAACCTACATCCATTTGAGGATATTTATGACTTTTAAAACAATCGGTTAAACTTCTGGTTGTTACATGCGAAGGAGGGTTATTTATTGAAGCTGACCATCGTGAAAAGTTTTAATTGTCCCGCGTTGTTGTGGTTGTTGTTATTGTTGTTCTTATTCTATGCGTGTTCAGGTGTTGTCTCATTTATCCTGAGTCAAATTTCATACTGAGGCAGATCGATTCGGCACATCTCAGAAAACTTTACGTTTCGTCGTACGATTCTCAAACCAAACACAAGTACACCGTAAACGAGACACCCACGTGCAGATGAGCAAACAAAAGCTATTGTAAATGTTACAGTGACCGGAAAAGTGGCAGAATAAAATTTTTAGCTTCATTACTAAATATCAATTGTTAACAAACTGACTTATGTCACACATGGTAAAAGAAAACCACTGACACTTGAAGCCTCTGTTTGGCTTGCACTAATGATAGCGGCTCCAAATATACCCATCTAATATCGATTCATAACAATGTTGATACTTAAAGTACGAGCATAGACACCTACAGAAGCGTAAACACACAGACATAAACAGGCAAGCAAGCACACACACGCACACACACACAGAGAGAGAGGGGGTGGGAATAAAAGCTTACACCCTGATGTACATGCATATAAATATACGCATGCACGCCTGGTAGCAGATCGGAGATGGACAGCGCGTGCGGGCCTAATAAAACGAGTGCTCTTTTAAGACAGGTGGTACTCCTAACAGGTTTGACTTTAGACACTGACACCAAAGTAATATATATCTCTCACCTTCAAAGGCTAAACGAGAAGCTAACACGCTCAGCATGATAACGTCTCGGATGGTATCGGGGATGAAAAACGACACGCTAGCCAAATATTTATCAGCGCGCATGCTCGCATTTCTCGACCTTGACTTGTAAGAGGTGGCCGCCCCGTGCTGCTCCCTACCGGCTGTTATCAATGGATTGCGTGTCGAAGACAGGTGATATGGCTGAGTTGTGTTTGGGTATTTTTACTTGGACCGGTATGCGCTACATGTACATTCTGTGTCGGATGTTCAAAGCGTAGAAAGAATTTTTGTTGGCGAAATCTTGTCTCGAATTTTATGAGGCTTCTTCACCTCCATTTATTTTTAGGGGGGGGTTCATTATTCCAATATCTAATACAAGTAGTATCCCTTTCCAGATGAACACATAGCAAATATATATATATATACATATATATATATATATATATATTGTTATATATATATATATATATATATATATATATATATATATATATATATATATAATTTTGTTTAAACTCTGCATTGGTCACATCAGGAACAACAAATGGCCTAGGGGTGACTTTCTAGGAAAAATCCCTGAAATTCAAATCCTGACCAAATATGTGGTGATTTATCCTCTGGGCTGTGTGCGTGCGTGTGTGTGCTTGTGTGCGTGCGTGTGTGTGTACCTAGGTGCGTGCATGCATGTGTGTGTGTGTGTGTGTGTGTGTTGTGTGTGTGTGTGTGTGTGTGTGTGTGTGTGTGTGTGTGCGTGCGTGTGTGTGTGTATTTAGATAAGTAGAAATATAGATAGGCAGATATGTAGATAGACAGATATTGCTATAATATACGGATACGGTCTGTTAAACGTGATGGACTTCCTGTCAAAATCCCATTTTAACAAGCCAACTGCCCGAGGCGTAATGATCCCGATCCTGATATCCTGAACCGATCCTGTAGCTCGGATAAGCTGAAAAGCACCGCCAACACTAGCCAGTCATTCACCTGTTCCGGATATTAGTCCATGACATCTTCACGATGCCGAATTCTGCTATTCGTTCGGGACGGTTCTCGTCGGATGGGTGTGAGGGGGGAGGGGAAAGAGGGAGGCAGCTGTGAGTCAGCACCGGGCATGTCGTATCTCACCTGAGTTATCTCACGGGAAAGGGGAAATTTACTGGCCAAGGGAAACCTGTTGCCGGGATATCGGCTCTTTACAGACACGAATGGGTATGTCGGAGTCAATGAGAGGGGAGAGAGGGGGGGGGTGAGAGAGGGGAGAGAGAGATGGGGAAAAGAGGGGAGAGAAAGAGAGGGAGAGAGAGAGAGGGGGAGAGAGTGAGACAGAGAGAGAAAGATTCGTGGACACACAGAGCGTATTGGTGCGAGGAATGCTCAAAACCATTCATGAAATATGCTCGACGTTATTGCAAAACACTGGACTCACCCCCCCCCCCCACTCTCTCTCTCTCCTCTCTCTCTCTCTCTCTCTCTCTCTCTCTCTCTCTCTCTCTCTCTGGCCGTAACAGGTACGAACTGCTCCCGGTATGTCGGGGCGTGCGTGGGTGGATCGGGGAAAGAAAACGCTACACCTATCCAATGTCATCCTCCGGCTAACGGGAAGCTGATTACGCTATCTGTTCCGGTGATAGCTACCTGTAGCATCTTCATCTGTACGGATCGTGTTCGATTTGAGCCACGAAGCGGGTCATAAGATTTACGCCGTTAAAATGACTGTTTGTTTAACACACAGAGAGTTTTAACCAGTTCAGCCAATCTACAATCTACAAGCATATAACTATTTACATATGTATTCTGAAAAAAATTTATTATGGTATTAATATTATGTAAATGCTTGCTGAATAAATATATCATCGATATATCATCACACTGCTGCGATATAGAGAATCTCTGCAGGTGTTTAGTATCACGAACAGAATCTGTATAGTCGGTTTCGTGTGGCAGCGACAAAGTTCCTTATAGAATCGCGCTCACTGTTTCTGGGGAAAGTTTCATCTGAGTGGTTCCATGGTCATATGTCCCAGGCCTGACCTGCGCCGAGTGTAAACAATATTTAATCACTCACTCACTCATTCACTCATTCACTCACTCATTCAATTGACTCATGTTAGTAGAGTGAGTCAACGAGATGGGATGAAACACACCGAGAGATGACATAGTAAATGATTTCTTGTTATCAGGTAATATAACATGTAGTAGTTATTAACATCTGGTAGTTGTTACATGTTCTGAATGTAAATAATCGCCCAGTAGTGAAGATCATCTGGTAGTTAACATCGGCTAACGCCATCTGGTAGTTAGAGACACGTTCTAGTTAACAATCACCCGGTAGTTGACGTTCTTTCGGTAATTAACACAATTCGATTAGTAACATCATAAGTCTGCTAACATCGTCTAATAGTTAACATCGCCCAGTAGTTAACATCGTCTAATAGTTAATCTCGTCTAGTAGATAACTTCGTGTGGTAGTTAACATCGTGTGGTAGTTAACATCGTGTAGTTGTTAACATCATGTAGTAGTTAACATCGAGCGGTGGTTAAAGTCGTGTGGTAGTTAACATCGTCTAGTAGTTAGCATCATCTAGTAGTTAACATCGTCAATAAGTTAAAATCGTGTGGTAGTTAACATCGTCTAGTAGTTAACATCGTGTAGTAGTTAACATCGTGTGGCAGTTAACATCGTCTAGTAGTTAACATCGTGTAGTAGTTAACATCGTGCGATAGTTAAAGTATTGTGGTAGTTAACATCGTCTAGTAATTAACATCGTGTGATAGTTAAATTCGTGCGGTAGGTAAAGTCATCCCACCCTTTAACATCGTCTATACTTTCTCGATCACGAAACACCGATCATGATCGATCTGTTCTCAATCAATCGACCTAATTAGAAGCAACAACAAATACACACCCAACAGCACTATGGCTTCTTGTCATGTTACTTCCATCAAAGTAAGAATGTGCCCCTTCGAGCAGAGGAAAGTCTGCCATTGATTACCTGGTGTTATGAAGTATTACAGATGTTATTTTTGTTGTTGTGTTATTTGATCCGCACATTTAAAAGAAGCAGCTGACAGAATGAGGCCGCCTGTTACGAGTCATGTATGGACGTAGGACAGGCCAGCTGCGTCTTTAATAATAACCAGACGGAGAGAAAGAGGGAGGGAGGGATCGTGGTCCACAAACAAAGCCAATCAGAGGTGTCCGTGCCAGCACTCACACACACACACACACACACACACACACACACAATATATATATATATATATATATATATATATATATATATATATATATATATATATAGTGAGCTCCGGTGGCCTAGCGGTTAAGCACTCGGCACTTGGTGCCAACGGTCGCAGGTTCGAACCCCGCAAGAGGTCGAAACTTTTCCAGGGATTAATTTCTCGGCTCACTACATCGTGGGTGGCTGACCACGTTAAATGGCGCTGCCGTCTCCACTGAATTATTTAAAATAAAGGGGGACGTTAAAAACCCCCCGAGGGCGTAAAACACTCTGGCAGTGACCACCCTCATGAGTATTTCGGCTCCATCTTTCCGTAATGCTCCCCTGTGAGTGGTGGGGGAGGAGATTTCTCAACCACTCCAACATAGAGGCTGTGCTGATTAAGCGACAGCCTGGGGATTCTCCCCGAACAACAAAACCATATATATACAACAATAGTAAATTGTTCGTATGATAAGT
>JAODUP010000856.1:32500-55000 GCA_025642065.1 Paralvinella palmiformis
GAACTGATCATTAAGAGAACAACTGGCAGGTTAGAACCTTGATCCTTTGGCCACGGGGTTCACCACTCTACCAGCGGAGTCATTTGGATCCTGAACGACGTTTTTCGCCTGTAACACCAAATCTCGGCAAATTTCTTCTTTGTGGAGCTTAGTTGTTAGCGCGTTGGACCATAGATCACTATCACCTGAGTTCGAATCTCGGCGTGGGCATACCTGAAGGCTGAAGAGTGTTTCATCCGTCACTTTGGTTCATTACTTTCGGAGGTCGCTCGGTCCATTTTGCCTACCATGTGCATAAAAAGTGGTCGTAAAACATCAACTATCATCATCTTTGTGGAGCTAATTTGATTTCTGGCCAGAAGATGATCAATTTGATTACGGAATCCCTCCACATAATCCATACACCCCCCGAGGTCACTCTCCTCCCAGCCGTCCAATGACAATAAAGGAACTCTTAACTAACAATCTACAAAGGTTTACTGAGTACAGTCACTCCAGAAACAATGTACAATCTATAAATGATGACGACATGGAGTCTTACTCCCCCCCCCCCCAGAGGTATTTGTTTCGTTTCGTGAAATGAGATCCTGAAACAGTGATCGCCAACGAAACTGTAAAGATAAATTTCCACACTTTTCCCTGATGAACTGCTGAAGCTCTTACAAGAATGTTAAATAATACATTTATATTGTAAACATAACGCTATTTATTATCGTGTTCCCTATAATCAACGTATAATGTTAATATAAACGTGTTTACATTTTAAACACTTTGGATACGGCGCTACAAAAACATTTTATTGCGTCAACAATAACAACAACAACAACAATACCAGCAACAACAATAAAACACGGAAAATCAAATTTAATACGAATGGAACCCAAGATGCTCGCGACCCGACAGTCGTCCCTCAGCCAAATGTCCCAGGTGCGTTCATCCTTCTAGGTTAACCAATCCACTCACTCACTCACTGGCTCACTGACTCACTCACTCAATCGCCAGTAGATTCCATTTCTGTAATGGCACGCAGCGGTGACTGGCCATGAATGAATTTGGCCCGACTGATAGCAATCGCCCCTCGCCAATATCGTACCTAGGTTAGATTTGGTTTATTTACTGGGAGGATGATGATCATGGGCTGTCGTGTTTATTTGACGTTGCTGCCATCTGCCGGCCTAATCTATCGGCGGTGGGCCGTACGTACGGAAAGCCTCTCGTACGGAAGCGAATCTCTCAGGAGAAAAACAAAATAAAACAAGAGCCGGACTAAAATAAAACATTAGCCGCTTCGCTTCCGCCTCTACACCTTGCTAGATTGGTGAGCCACTATTTTCGGCTGAGTTCGTAAGATTTGAACTCGTTTAGCCATGAGTTCCGGTTTCGTATCTGTTACTACTTTTCAGAGTCCAGAGAGCTTCGTTCAGTTACCATACGTCTTGCTGTGCTGAGTTATATATGAGCTGTTGATGTAAATAAATAGTAACTACTGAGCAGAGAAACAAACAAAACAAAAAATATATATATATATATATATATATATATATATATATATATAGAGAGAGAGAGAGAGAGAGAGAGAGAGAGAGAGATGATAACGGAACATATTTACGACAGCATTAACTTCGGATCAAAATAATCTCAAAATGTCCATTCAGGACAGTATTTTATATGTTAAATCCGAAAAGGACGAGTCATCGAACAACGCTTGGATACTGCAAACCTCCGGCCGTACTGACGCCATCACATCACACTATGACCAGTAGAAAGTGATATCGGCTTTACATAAACTAACAACTTCTGTGTATAGATGGGCGCCTCCATGCTCTAGATGGTAGCGCGTTGGGCCACAGATCACTACTACCTAAGTTCGAATCTCGGAGTGGGCATATTTGAAGGGCGTTTCATCTTTGACCTCGCTTCATTACCTTTGGAGGTTGCTTGGTCAATTTAGCCTACCATGTGCACAAACGTGGCCGCACAACATCAATCATCATCATCAATCTGCGCATAGATCCTGGCCAGCCAACAAGGACTGAATCATTCGAAGTTTGTACTGGATTAGAAGTTCACTGTTTTGCCGCTGTGTTTATATATAAACACGCTAGCATATTTTAGACTAGCAACATTTACACCATAAATGACAAATATCAGACACCAGTCGATATTTATGTCACCTTGTCAATCGATTGTAGAACACCAAATCAAGATAATAACGTAAATTTTAAAAAGCCTCCTTATTAACAAGAGACATTGAAAGGTCAAAGCAACCTTGAACGGTTGAGTTTTTAGAAAGGATTTTGAACTTTTCAAACTTCTTATCTTCACTGGCAACTTGTTCCATAAAGGAGGCTGCAGCACTGAACACACAATCGCCGAAAGACAGGTACCTATAACATTATCTGATTGGATGACCTGACTGTTCAAGATGGTCTGTAACGTTACACGAGTTCAAATAGATATTCACGGGCGCTATTCCGTTATTAGCTATGTTGTCATAACACCAAACAAACAAACAAACAACACACACGCACACGAATTCAGGTATGCACGCACCATTTATTCATCCTCAAGCACATGTTAAGCAGATATTTAAAAGGCTGTTTAATATTTGTTTTATTGGAAGCGGTATATAGTTCCGACAGAGATATAATAGCCGTCCTGAAACTCGCTGTAAATTGGTACGAGCTTACACACCAAGAATAATATGGGAAATATTCGAGAAAGAAATAACAAACTTGGCGCAGAGTACCCGTCATAAAGAGACATATTGACTGCTTAATACCAACACCGGAAACACGTCTATCGTATACGATCTTACTCGGCGTGGACGACTTGTTTACGTTCCGTAAGGTAGAGAGAGTGGTGGTTGATGATCGGAACGGTTTTGATATTGGGCCGTTCGGAGGACGGAATGAAAGCGAGCAGCCCAATAAACGGGACCTATCCGCCCGTCGGGGCCGTCTTTTGTCGGCGGCGAAACTCTGGCAGCCCAGCGGGGCCCAACGTTCATTGCGTCGGTACGGGCAGCTCGAGTCGAGGTGGGCAATTGGGCACCTGTTCTGACCACGTACAGGTGCCGAACCTTGGCCATGTTTTGCCAGTTCGACTTACAGAGCAGCGCGACTATCTATTACGTTAGTCGTTCGGTACACAATAAATAACCTCAACGACGGAAGCCCGAGGCAGCGGCCAGGATCCAGAAGGGAGCTAATTGGATGCCAGACCATACCTGTACTCTCCGCATCCAGATCCAGGTGTTGGGCGTTCATGTGGCTCCGGTCTGGTATTCACACTTGAAAGAGCGCTCCGCTTCGGAATGTCTAGCACAAAAATTAGCCACTTTTCACGGAGCGACTACCTTGTCCCGGATCTGTACGGCTGCGCTCTCTGGCTGGTGATGCCGTGTACTTTGTCGGGATCATATTGGAGATAATAAACGTGGTACATAACGTCTTGGCTGAGTGTGTCTGGCGTGGTGTGGTGTGTCTGTCTGTATGTATGTCTGTCTGTCAATATAATGTTAGGCATGATGATGATGATGATTGATTTTTTACGGCCACTTTTGTGCATAATGTAGGATAAATGGGCCGAGCGACCTCCAAAGGTAATGAAGCCCACGCTGAGCTTCGACCACGGGTGGTAGTGGCTTGTGATCCAACACGCTATCGTTAGACCACGGAGGCGCCCATAGTGTTAGGCATGATTGGCGCGGCTAATGTCGTTTAGATTTACCTGGAAACAACTATGATTGGTCAATTAATAATGCAAACACACACACAAGGAATCATTGAACGTACCTCAGCGTTTGCCTACGTCATTTATCTGTCATATATCTGTCCATCCACCTGCTTGCCTGTCTGTCACCAGTCTAGTGCCAGTTTATCACCGGTCTATCTGATTACCTACCAATCACCGACATATCAACCATCCGTTACCTGATTGTCTACACCTGCCAATCAACATTCTGCTTCGTACATGTCATTCGTCTATCAAGTGCCTATCAACTGTAACCATAGATATCCCCACCTGTCTCAGCCAGGCAATCACTAATCTATCATCTCTCTATCAGCGCTACCTGTTGTCATCTGGCCATCACTACAGCCAGAATGATCATCCGGATTTTCAATCAACCGACATATAACGGCGCTGGGCCGTAGAGATTCGGATAATTCAAGTCTCACTGTACGTATCACATCGCCGGGCTGACATCGACATAAAGTGTTGTACTATCTATTCCTATAAATACACTTACCTAATGTATCCCTGCCGGGATCTTTTCACGCTGTCTACTCACTTGTGCACTGCATAACCTCGGATAGCGGCCTGACAGTCACATCTATGTCAACAACAAAGACGTCGAGACAGTCTCCTGACAAATACCCCCATCTCCCCTCCCCCGGTTCCAACAAGAATACTCGTCATAGTATTGCGTCATGTCATAAATAAATGAATCAGGGTGTTTGTTTTTTTTTAAGAAAAAGGTTTAAAATAGGTCAAGAGCAAGTTGAAAGCATTTCAGTTATTTTATGCATCTGTTTGTAAATTTTGATATTTTTATTTCTAAAAGAAAGCTGACCATTATTTCGAGTGGAATGTTGAAATAAATAAATAAAGTTCAGCATAAACTGTAAACGAGAACGTACGAGACTTTGTCCTGGATCGGAGTACAGGTGGCTGTAGTGGCGGTGGCTATATTGTGGTGGTATTTACCGGTAATTACCAATTATGCCAATTAACACAGTTTGCAATTAACTTATTGCCAAAATTGCTTTCCGCCGTCTGGCACCTAATTTCCAAAAACAAATTGTTTTAATATAAGGTACCCCATCCCGCTGTGCGTGCGTCCATGTGCGTGCCTCCGTGTGCGTGTTAACGAAAGAAGTTTCCCTCAAACCGCATCCAAAATATGACAAATATTCGCACATCACGTCCACTGTCAAAAGATGTAAGCCGCAGGCATATGTTCACTTGTACACGGTCACCTCATCTGTTAGCTTTACTGAAGCAGTTGGAAGCCGAACAAATTGGTACGAATTTCAACAGGTGGCGAATTGGCTCGGATCCGTAATATTCGCTTTTAACTGTTAATCACTCTACCGACCGGGCTTAGCTTGTCTAGGTCAGAAATACAGCGTTGGTGCGTTGGAGGGACGGAAGGGGGTGGCGTCTGTGCTGTATCGGCTTCGCTCGGCACTTGGCATTTAACCGGAGGTCACGGGTTCGGATCCCTCTTTTGCTACCGAGTGACTAAATCATTGACGAGAACCTGGCAGAGATGAAAGGCAATAGGGCAGATATACGTTTCCGGCGCGCGCGTGTCATGCTCCCATGGGCGCCGGGTTGGATTTGCGAGTTTGAAAGGTGCTCGGAGCCATGAAGCGGTAACGCCTCCTACGTGAGAGGATCGTGATTAACGACGGCAGTGTAAACAACTGTTTGGTTCAAACGGCCAGAGACCTGACTAAATACCATAACAAGATGGAGATATGATAAAGCAAGGATTTATACCACCTTGGCATTAAATTATCCTTTCTTCTTTCGATATGTCGTTGAATTAAGCTCTTTCACTCAATCAATCAATAGATCAATCAATTAATTAATACTATAATCAATCAATCAATCACACAAATAAAAACAACCTTTTAAAAGTTCGGAATTCTAAGCTGGTATCCCTCTACGCGAGACAAACTGAAAAAATATCAAAATCATCGGATTAATAGACACTTTCCGCGACGACTGCGCCATCTATCGAACGTCCGTTTGTGGGTAACATTCCACCGGGCTCGCTGGACCAAATGATAAAAACATTCTTTAGCCAATCGTGAGGTCACGAAGATAACAATATGTTTCATATATTGATAACATGTCTATTACCGTTTTCAATAACATGTAATTTCTTCAGATAAAAATAAACTGTCGACTTTCCTCGTACAAATAATCGTATCTATTAGCTTAATTATGTCCTTCATCGGCCGAATTACAAATAAATACAGAACATTGTGCAGTATAAAGATTTCTTGCAGTCATTAATCAAGCATAATTCACTCAATGCTTTTGGTGTTGTGGGAAGGGGGTTAAATTTCGATAAACAAAATTTATTTGATCACTCTAATTTTAAATATTCATCAACTGCCACTCCCTGAAAAACCAATAAGTAACACGGAGCCTTGTGCCATCTGTAACAATACAATCATATATCAGGTAATTTCTTTTGCTCAACTCCATTGTTAACCAGATGAATAATTACACCTAAATAATGACCATATATTTTAAACTCCTGACTTAAGAGAGTCATTAAAAAATTTACCTTCTCAATATTAAGCTCTTTTAATGTGTACTTCAGTTATTAATCAAAATATTTGGTAAATCATTCGTATACAAAATAAATAATATTAATATGGAACCTTACACTGAGCCTTGTGATGTATTATATACTATAATATAGCTTAGTAGTTATTATACACAATATGCTGCAAGTGTTATCCATGGGTACTGTGACTAAGAGTAATTGATGAATGGACTGAAATTCTAGACGAAGGTGGATGTATAGATGTAATCTACATGGATTTTAAAAAGGCATTTGACACTGTTCCACATCAAAGGCTTCTAGCCAATATATACAACTATGGCATAAAGGGGAAGGTACTGCAATGGATAAAGATTTTCCTCCTGGCAAACAGAAAAAGCGAGTTAGTGAATGGTTCGTTCTCAAGATGGGTGGAGGTGCTGAGCGGTATCCCAGAGGGAAGCGTGTTAGGACCGGGCCTGTTTGTTCTGTTTATCAACGATCCCCCGGAAAACGTTAAAGCCAACATATATCTGTTTGCAGACGACAAAAAATTCTGCCGGGAGATTGCTACACGAAATGATCAGGTTATAACTGGACCTCAACTCACTACAAGAATGGGAAACCAAGGGGCTTCTGAGATTCCACCCTCAGAAGTGTAAAATGATGACGATCAGAAGCAGAAAGAAAATGCCACCGGGCAGACAATAGTATTTGGACACTCAAGAACGAGAAGAGAGAAAATGGTCACATTGCAGAGAGTCAGCTAAGAAAAGGATCTAGGAGTCTCCTTCGATGAGAGACTATAACCTTTGAACAGGATATACTGGAGAAGGCCAAGAATGCAAATCAGGCCTTGGGATTAATTAGAAGATCTATAGTTGGCTATTTAAGACTATGGTCCACCCACATCCTGAATGTGTGCAATCTGTCTGGTCTACGTTCAGAAAGAAGGACATTGTGACAATAGAAAATGTACAAAGGAGGGCTATAAAGATGTAAAACCAAAATAAGACAATCTCAGATTAGGTTGCGTGTGGCTGATACATGGAACAGTCTTCCAGAATATGTTGTAGAAGCCCCAAGTATTAAGTCCTTTGAGCATAGATTAGATCAATTCTGGGCAGATCGACCAATCCGTTTTGATCAACAGTCGCAGATCATAACCACCTGCAGTCGTGCTAAACTTAGTAGCATATCGGAAAACAGTGATCTGGACACAGAGGTCATGTAGACCTGCGTCCAGAAACTACATAAGAATACATAATGATATAGCCTGGCTTTTAAATAAAAATATTGCTGTCTCATGCTTTGACAAAAATGATTATAACTGTTACCATTGGTTTTTAAACATTATATATAGTATTCTCGAATGCTAACAATTTTAACGTGTTCACCTGTGATTTTTAAATAACAAAAGCCCATGTCACAGAAATCCTGTTCAATTTTGTTTGTATGTTCAATGTGCTTGTTATAATTCTAATACCATGCAATACAAGATACTACAGGATAATTTCTTCAACATATGGTTTACATTATATCAATCAAATGTTGTCATATTACATTTATAATATATTCTATAATTGGATAATATACTACTTTCCTTAATGGAAAAAAAACATTTCCTCGTGAGAAATTTAAACAAAATAAGAAAGGGTGAATATATATATATATATATATATATATATATATTATATATATATATATATTATATATTCCATGGGACTGTAACGCATGTTAAAAGTAACGCATATTTAAGTAATAAATAGCCCTTAAACGTTTCTATACAGGTATTACCTATAATATGTGCTTTGGCTCATATGTCTAACGTTATATGCTTGTCAGTCAGGTACAAAAAGCTGATGAATAGATATACTCTAAGAATATACCGAGCACAAAACTCTCCACATCAAGTCTTGTAGCGGCATCTGAAGTTGGTCAATTTTCGTCTAGTCTATATAGAAAGTTAGCAATGGTAACATGTTGGGAGAATATTGTATTTGACAACCATGCAAGACATAGATCTGTTGCTTATACTTTCGTACACATAATTCTAAATGAAGATATGTATATATATATATATATATATATATATATATATATATATATATATATATATATATATAATTATATATATATAAATATTTTTATATATATATATATATATATAGCTTTATATATATATATATATATATATATATATATATATATATATATAAAACAGCTTATCACCGAAACTGGGCGCGTGAAGTGAGATATATTCTCTACAGCCTTGTTGCTTTTTCTGGAAAGTTCGAATAACAAATTTATTAATGTTTCTAAAGAGCCATTTCTAAATAAAGTTCAATAGGATTTGTATGTATACATGACTGGCGTGTGGCATTAGAGCTAAACAAGATAAATGCTGTATTTTAGGCTCTTTAAAAATGCAGTTATACCGCCTCTGTAGCCTCATGGGTTAGAGTGTGTGACTTTCTTACTCGTGGTCATGCTGTGTGAGGAGGTTGTAGATTCGAATCCGGACAGTGGCACTATCGTAGGAAGAGTTTTTCATCCAACCAGTCAACTGTTAATGTTTTCTCCGCAGAATATGCCATCTACTGTAAATTCTAAATTTATTTAGAATTAGTCCCCGTGGTGAGGCTGTAAATTACAGACCATATGAGTCTCCCTCGTGTGAGGTAGCTAAGCCACATAAAATAACTGCCATTCCTCCCATTATTATTAGTAGTAGTAGTAGTAGTAGTAATAGTATTATTATTATTATTATTATTATTATTATTATTATTATTATTGTTGTTGTTGTTGTTGTTGTTGTTGTTGTTGTTGTTGTTGCTGTTGTTCAAAAATAGCTTTACTTGATGATTTGTATCAGTCAGTATAAAACGGCACTGACAAGATTAGACGAGTCGTGATGGCCCAATTAGTTAGCGCCTAGGACTCGCAACTGAAGAGTCGCGGGTTCGAGTCTCCGTTAGCTGCAATGTGGCAACTGATTTAGTCACCCATGAAAATGAAATTCTGACAGGACGAGATGGCTAGGTGTTCGACCAACGTTGTATGCTCCCTTAAGAGTTGAGATATGTGCCGGATTAGAACAGGCCTGGGTCAGGGATAAAAATACTGTAAAGCGCCTTAATTAGAACAGCTATACAGCTAGATAGGGCGCTATAAAATGTCACGTATTATTATTATTATTATTTTGTAATGAAATGTACCCTACACGATAAACTTCGAATACGATACATTCTTCGTATATACAGGATTAGACCGAAGTTGATAAAATTCATTGATCTATCAACTTCTGATGACAATATTACTATACAGTATTTAAATTAGTGAAATGTACATATATTGCATTTAGGTAGAGAAATAATTTAAATCTTTAAATAAGAACATTTAAATGTGGTATGTTTATTTAATTTTTGGCAGATTGTCATGTATGTGATATGTATATAGGTAATTCTATGAATCGGGTTATTGCTCAGCGGACCCCCTTTAAATCCCACAATGCAAAGCGCGCCTGGTTTATTTTGGTTTATGACGTCTATTCGATATGTTACAGGAGAATATTAACAAGTCTGTACTGTGACTGCTGGAGAAGGAAGGTGAGCGTCTCCGACTGCGTGCTGACCTGAGCAGGTCATGGCTGCTCAAGGCTCCCCGATGGGAAGGTGCTGGAAAGGGGGGAAGTGGCACGCGCGTGTATGCGAGGTCATGCGTTGCCTCGCCGTCGGTACCCGGAGTTGAGCGCCTCGACAAAGGTTAATTGTTTTATTAGCTGCCAGATCTCGGCTCGAAACCCCCACACACGCGCACACACACCCTGAGATCACAGACCCGCCCACGCAATCCGCTCAGTCTAACAGCTATAATGGCTTCGATAAACAAGTTAAATGGTTTTCGTTTTAACCGGAAGTCGAGCATGGGAAATAACACACACGCGCGTGTGCGCGCCACCACGCACGCACGCACAGCTGGATAGTCTGGAGTTGTTGGCCGATACCATTAGACAAAGATCGGGATCACAGTTTGATGTCTGGCGTCGTAAAATTATGTCTGGATCAAAGGATAATTATCACCGGATCCAGTTAAGCACACCGTGTACTTAATGAGGAATGGCGGCTAAAAAGACATTTTATTTGTTGTTCTCGTACAAACTTCATTTGAGCGTGAGTCATGATCGTCTGCTATATGACATGGTGACCTTGTATTCCATTTATAGGCATTGTTCACTTTCTAGATCTTGACCTTGCAGACAAGTACCCTATCCCGATCATGACCTTGAATCATATCTAAATTGTGACTTTATACCGTATCCAGATCGTAACCTTTTACACCATATAAATTGTGACCTAATACCCCATCCTGGTACCCAACTGAGGTCCTGGTCTTATCCCTATCCAGATTATACTTGGCTTTATATCTTCTCCGTGTAATGAATGGCCATGTACTGCATAACATAGTTTGATGTTTACTCTACGCCCAGTGTGAGAAAACAGCATTGTGTGCGTGTGTGTGTGCGCGCGCGTGTGTGTACGTGCGTTTGTGTGCGTGTGTGTGCGTGCGTGCGTGTGTAATATTAAATTTATATAGTAGAATCTAATTTAATGACCACCTCTATATTGTGGCCATCCGATGTTCAGTCCGCTGCTCTTCTAAGTTCACTAATAACCACGTGATTGTTGTGTTCAAGCGTAAAATAGCATTTTTCATGATCCGAGCTACTTTCCAAATTAATGGGAAATGAAATAAGATTTCCTTTAACACAGAGCACCGAAGCTACAACACAGTCGCCTCCGTGGTCTAGCGGTAGCGTGTTGGACAACAGATCGCTGCCACCCGTGTTCAGATCTCGGCCTGGGCATATCTGAAGGTTGTTTCATCTTTGACTTCGCTTCATTACCTTTGGAGGTCGCTCGGCCCATTTAGTGCGCAACAGTGGCCGTAAAAGGCCAATAATCATCATCATTATCATCACAGACCATTTAGGTGACTATTGGCATCATAATTGGGATTATATTAATTGGTGTCATTAACGGGTTTTGCTTTCTTTAAGTGTCGCTTCACATCAATTACTTAAATCATACGACGTACCTTATGACTATCCTGAGCTTAGTGTCACGTTCAAATTCGGTGACATTTATTTATCTATTTCATTTTTTCAAGAAGATGGATAACTTAATAATGTGAATATTTGATGTTAAAAATGAGAATATTTGTTAACATCCGGCACTGAACGAACTTTAGATTTTCATTTCTGATCTACGTCGAACAGTTGTCCACGAGGAGTTTGTCTAATGTGGTTTCTTGCTTAATTAGATCACAATGTGGAGGTCACTCGTATGTCTGTGTCTGTCCGTCCGTCCGTCCGTCCGTCCGTCTGTCTGTCCTTTCTGTATAAGTATGTATGTCCCGCCTTCTATCTGTATATCTGTTTAAAGCTGAAGGCATATATATATATATATATATATATATATATATATATATATATATATATACCTTCAGCGAATCCAGAATAGTGCAATTCCCATAGTGGGAAATAGTAAAAAATATGATTAGATTACCCCAACTCCTTCACAAATTGCATTAGCTACCTGTCAGACAGTGTATCCAGTTCAAGATTTTACTAACAGTTTATAAATCTATCAATAACATGGCACCTGAATACCTGTTTGAACTTGTGTTCATTAGAAAGTCATCCCGAAAACTCAGTTCATCCAGTTCGGTAGTATTGCAACTAACCGTTTCTAAGATCGAGTCATATGGTGATTGTACGTTTAGTGTTGCAGCCTCCACTTTGTGGAATAGGTTGCCGGCGGATATTAGAAATGACTCGTCTGTTGAAAATTTTAAATGTTTTCTAAAAACACACCTGCTCAAGGTTACTTTCACGGATAAATAGTGATTTGGGATATCACTGAACACTCCCCCTTTTAATGGCTCCTCCTAGCAAGAGCGCTTTATTATTATTATTATTATTATTATTATTATAACCTTGGATAATCTGTCCAGCCTTAAACCTCAGGGTGTGGCGATATGATACATATATCCGTGTATGTTATTATGACCCCGGACTACCACCTATCTACATCTGTGTCCGCGAGTGTACGCCCTACGTCCACAGTTATCTGTTATCTTAGGTCAGAGATAAGTCTATCCGCTGTAGCCACAATAGAGTAAAACCTATCGGCTGGACCCCATCTTAAGAGCGCGTTCTAAAAACTACCAAGTGTTACTTTTCCGCCAAACGACCATAATAAAAAGAGGAAACTGCCTTCACAGACCACTCGCATGTAACGACCACCGAAGAGTTACCAAATGTCTTATGTCAACCTATTACCCCATCAAAACAAAACAACAACAGGACCGATGTATCCGCCTACGCCTCGCAAAATGGCGATTAAGTGAATGGAGATTAAAGGAACAGTTCACCTTCATTTCACCTTCGCCTCATTACCTTTGGGGGTCGCTCAGCCCATTTAGCCTAATTTTCAAGACTAATACAAATTATATATGATATCAAAATATAAACACGATAAACCAGATATTAAATAATACAGTTCAAAGTGCTGATTAATCAACTGCTGATGGTCTTGGGCGCCGCCATATTGAAGCCAGGCACAGACCGGATGCTCCTGAAATCTGACGTTACTTAATACAAGTTATTTGTGTTACCCGGTTATAACAATATGTGAAAAGGGGTCAGCCAAACATGGTTTTTGGAACAACAACGCATTTACGAATATTACAGCATAGTTGGTCCGAACAGTCAGTCTCATGTGTTACTGAAATGGCTAAACAAAACTGAAAAGTGAAATTCCACAAGAAAATTGTTTTGTAATTTTGTAACACGAAGCATCTACCGAGCTGTCTGATTTATGTAAATGAACCGACGACGGCGTCAGTTAGTGGTAGCTGGAGTGAACACGGGGCAGGTAAGGCCACCAGGGTGGCTAAGCCAGAGCACGTGATTTATTTCCTTTCCCGCCATGCAATCTAGGATTCGAGGAAGCCGTAATGGCTACCATCCAATGATTACAATTATTTCCTTGCATCTATGATGTTAGGTAAAATATGTGTTAATTAATGCAGGAGTTGGAGTTACTTTATAAACCTTTACAGGTTTAAGTTATATTTAATGAGTATTAATGTTTCCTTTAAGCAATTCTTCGTTGGCTAATATCTTTTTCGAATGACTCTAATGAGACATGAACGCTGCTGTTTTGGGGCAACAACGCGAGCTGAATTGTCAAATATCACTCAGACATCGGTCAGATGGGATTCGAACACTGGTCCTGTGGGCATGTGGCCAACCGCGTTATTAGTTAGGCCACCGAGCCGCTAATAACAATGACTGTTCTTGTCATGATGAGTCACTCAGTCACTTATACATCTAGCAAGTTATAGGTTAATTAATTAATTTCTTGAGTAATAATATCGGATTAAAGTTTAGGTTTACATCGACCACTTTAAACCGCCATGCCGAGTGACGGCTTAATTATGCAGCAGAATATTCGCGCATGCGCAGTAGTGACACGCAATCGAGTAAACTATCAGTCTCCTTTGTTTAGATTCAAATCGATCGACTGGAAATAGAAAATGCTTGATGGATTGTTTATTTCGGAATAGGAAGAAAATATCCAAAGAATCACATCGGCCATTACTCGGTTGCTTCATCAAAATAAAACAACCGCATCATCTTCTATCCCGCTAACGATGAGCAATCATTATTTGACGAAGAACCATTCTTATTTTCCCTCTGTTCCTCTTTTTATTTATTTTTTAAATATTTTTTTCTTTCTGTTTATTTTTTAAACTTTTCTTATCAAAACTTCTCCCTCAACCCGCGATTTGCCCCACAACGTAGTACCATATGGCGGCAGTCCATATTATCGCCCATCGTCTTGCCTAACCAAAGCCCTTTACATCAATTAGTTACAGTTTCCTGGTTAGGCAGCGTTAGGGATGCTACAAAAAGAAACGTCGGCTTTGTGGCCGGGCATTTCTTATAATACACCTCGCTGAGCGACTCAGGGTGACGAGGGGGTAGTCGGTAGAGTTTGCTAGGAAAGACGACGCCCCGCTGGCTGCTGGGTCGGTCTTCAAAGGAAATCGCCGAAAAAGATGAAGAGGGGGGTGTCTCGAATCATCTTCACGTGGCTAAACGAACCGAGGGATATGACGAGACTCCGGGGAGTTGAACCGCTAGGGGGCGCGATCTTCCGTTTGAGTTTCGGAACGTGTCGGTGTTCTTCGGGGATCTTGGGATCAACTTCATCCATATCTTTCCATTATACCGTTCTCCCCATTAACTCCTTTATTGCGTTTTAATAATAATAATATATTTAATTAAGTGATTTTGTTAGCACTCGAAGCTGTTGTACAGTGAGATTATACTATAGCCTAGCAGAGTGTACCCCTAAATGAAGAAATATGAAAATTATAAGCCAGGTGTTCTCTCCTCCCACTACTGATTTCACATCACCGACAATCAATGGAACATTTCAGAATGCAACAAATGTTGTATATCTAATCTCATTAAGCAGATGGGACTTTATCATCTGACCGTGATAAATGCTTTATCTGCAGTTTTCGGATCTAGAGCAGCAGAAGCGATGGCCAAATCACGTGACCAACAGCCGAACCAATCACTTCGACGAGAAATATTTTAAGTTGAATTAAATCAAAAAAAATACGTTAATTTTAGCAAGGTAGGTTATTACGGGCGGGGGGAGGGATACAGGTAGAATATGAAGAAAAAATCTGAGCTGTTGAAACCGTTTCAGTCCTAAATTTCCGAACAAGGCCAGAACTGGAATGAAACCCACCGATCCAGTAAGCCGGCTCCTTCTTTCTGGATACGCGTTAACACGGACGGACGTTTGTCAAATTAGCTCCATTAAGCTCCATTTAGGTTAGCCATCTTGTTTCCTTGGCAGCCTACCAAGGACTGATCGAACTGGTCACTGATTGGTCAGACACGGAGCGGTCACGTGCTGCCATTGGATTGTGGTTAGAGAGAAAGCGGCCATTCGTAACTGGGTCTGGAGCTTTTATTGTAAGCACATGGCAGTTTTATTGAGCTATTTTACTCTATAGTGTAGCACACCGGCAGCAATCTGGTGCCAGAGAAATATCTGCAAGATGGCGCCTGTTCCGAGAAACATGGATCATTTTCGCACTCTTGCGTACACGGATCCAGAGACGCGGGGAATGTACACCCGCGCACAGAAAAACATACCCGGAAAGGGATGGTATTGAACGAAGGGGAAATCGATGATTAAGGAGTGTATCCGTGCACAGGGGCGCATATGCGAGAGTGTGTATGTGTGTATAAGATAGAAAGAGATAGATCGTCGCTAATTAGCACGGCAAAGGCCTGCTTTTTAAAGAAATGTATTCGGATGGATAATTTTCATTGATGGATGAAACGTCCAAACCATCGATAAATAACTTCAAACGGGTTTGGCACAGTGTACTTTCAATTGTGTAAAGTAAGCTCCCGAATAACACTCACGCACACACACACACACACACGCGCGCGCGCGCACACAGAGAGAGAGGGGGGGTAGTAGAAATTCCAAAACACCACAAAAGTTTTTATTAGAACAAACCGTTTTGATTGACTTGACCTTGTAGCGGAAAACGTAGTGACAAGATCCGGATGTATCCGGAACGCTAGCGGCTAACCAGTCCGTGACGTCAGCAAGGACGAAACGATTTATTTTAGTTTTCCAATCCCCCCCCTCTCACCACCACCACCACCACCACCACCAAACACTGACACGTGACCAGCCGGCGAAACTCTATACCATAATATCGGCATTTCGCATTGATATAGTACGGACGAACGGAAACGGCGCCATATTTGCTTATTGGCTTTATCGTACATTATCGCCCGGGCGTTATCATCGAGCAGGTTTTCCTTAAGTATTGGCCATTTTTCTCGATCTGCTCTAATCGCTTTCCTTATCGGCGCTGCTGATAATGATGGGTCCGCCACTTGAGGGCGCCAAAAGACAGGCGCTTCTCGCCGACGATGTATGGTTAACTTGCCCGTATTGGCTCTTTAAGGAGGCCCACGTAACGTGTGTCACACACGATGCTGTCAAGTGCGGATTGATAAGACCCGATTGATAAGGCATATCTGATAACGATCAACGGGTAAGGGTTTTCTGATAAGGGACAGATTGATAAGGACTATATATTAATGACTATCCGATAACGATAAGGACTTCCTGCTCGAATATCGTATTAGCTTTGTACTTACGCCTGCCACTTAAAAATACTTTTTGTTTTGTTTTATGTTACACATTATGTAAATATTTTGGTGCTGGTTCCTTATGTGTATGTTGTGGTGCTGGTTCTATATATGTGTATGTTGTGGTGCTGGTTCTATATATGTGTGTGGTTGTGGTGGTGCTGGTTCTATTTATGTGAATGTTGTGGTGCTGGTTCTATATATGTGTATGGTGTGGTGCTGGTTCTATATACATATGTATGTCCTGAAGCTGCTTCTATTTATGTGTATGCTGTGATGCTTGCTCTAAATATGTATGTTTTGGTGCTGCTTCTATATATGTATGTTGTGGTGCTCGATCTATATATGTATGTCGTGGTGCTGCTTGTAAATATGTGCATGTTGTGATGCTGATTTTATATATGTATGTTGTTTGTCTTTTTTCATGTGTAACTTGTGGTGCTTGTTCTATATGTGTATGTTGTAGTGCTTGTTTTATCTGGATATGTTGTGGTGTTTGTTCTATATGTGAACGTTATGGTGTTTGTTCTACATGTGTATGTTGCACTGCTAGTTCTATATATGTATGATATATCTTCGTTTCTAAGCAAATAAATAAAACGAAATGAATATTTTTTTTGCTTGTTTGTTTGTTTGTTTGTTTGGAACAAAGCTGAAAAGGCGGCGTTCGCATTTTCTTAAAATAGTTCGGCATCGCCATGAACCCGCCTACATGTATGTATAGGCAGCTTGTTTACCTGTTGTAATACAAATATGCCGGTGTAAACAAAGGTAAACACCGCCCTTATGTCGACATCACATGACGGGAAATAGCGGCAAACACTCGTAACTCCCCTGGGGGCCAGGGCTGAGGAGATCGTCCCTGTGGAATAGTGCTTCAAATTACGACCAATATCAGCTAATTTGGTAAATTATCCCGATAATAGCCTTACTGGAGATGAATGCGAATTATCTGGATTACAAAGAGACGAATACTTTGAGATGGCCCCATTCTTCCGGGTAATTAAAAGTCTGATAGATTACCTTGGTCGTGGAATGACGTGTAATCGGAAAAGTGTAACCGGTCTATGACGACCAACCATTAAAATTCAGTTGCGTTGTTGAGTTCAGTTGTTGAGTTCGGGTATGTAGTCATTTAGCCTCGTCGCTTGGGACACGTGGGATTTTTAATCGGCATGCGTCTGGCTGGGGTTGCAAATCCTAACTGCACTAACCAAATCTTAAGGGAATATTTCACTCACTACAGTTGACGATGATTGATGTTTTACGGCCACTTTTGTGCACATGGTAGGCTAAATGGGTCGAGCGACCTCCAAGGGTAATGAAGCGAAATCGAAAATAAAACAACCTTCAGATATGAACACGCCGAGGTTCGAACTCAGATGGTAGCGATTTTCTTTATGTCGTCATCCGGGTTTCTGGTTATTTACCAGGTGGCGCGTCCTCAGCTGGATACGACATGATCGCAATGGGGTAGGAATCGTGTTTGAAAATGAAACAATGGACCGATCCAGGCGAAATGCGTTGCTTCGGTTACCAACTGCGGTCTCGGGTTAGAAACAGTTATGGCGACCCCTGTTAATAGGTGATGGCAACTTTCCAGTAACGATAAATGCTGGAAATCTTTCGGCAAATTAGTTCCTATTACACGGAGACTGAAACTAGTATTTCAGCTGAACGATAGTCATTGGTTGTATCTATCCTGCTAAATTATGACCAAAACAATTGTGCACAGGGAAAGATCACACATTTAGGAATAGAAGAGCGTTTTCGTCGGCTATAAATAAGTGACGCAAAAGCCGCCGAACTATTCCTTAAAATGGTGTCCCCTTTGAAAGCGCTATTGTCATTACTGCATTTTGTGCCGTATTAAAACAACACCAACGCGAAAAAATCACAACAACAAAAACAGCAACAGAATCGCTGTGCTGCCCTAATAAATTCCACGCCATTTCATTGTATTCCCAATCAGCCATCGACAAGAACCCGTTATCTCTTCAAAAACAGCTGCTCCGTTATTTGTCAAAGTTCAGAGGTCACGTTTCGGTGCTGCTGGTTGGTTGGTTGGCTGGTTGGTCGGTTGGTTGGCTAGCCGGTTGGGATGCCGTGCCACGTGGGCGGCGAGGTCATTTAATTAAGCAAACCTCGCGATGGCACGCTTCTATGGGAGTGGCTGGCAATGGCCGTGAATTTTCTTTGAAGCCCTGTACAAACACGGAGAAGTTGTGTTGCGAAAATAAATACAGGTGTCAGATGCCCAGCACCGTGCCAACAACTGGCTCCACCGCACCCGGCGTGCGAATGTCGCGCGCAGGCATTTGTCTGCGAGGCGGCGATTCTTTGTTTCCGGCGATCCAGACGGATGGAATCCGATAGCGGTGAACTGGGGAGGAGAGACTAGACAAGGTCACGAACTAAGTGGATGATGATGACTGAAAGGTGTGGCCGGTCTTGGCTTGTTTACCTTTTTGTACCCTGGAAGGAAACCTGCGGATTTTGGATAGTTTCCGTGAGATTCGTGGACGACTCTAGGAGCTTTTTGTTTTGTCTTGGTGTGATGGAAGATGAGCAGAAATATGTACACACAAGATATGATAGGTTATGATGTTATGTTAATCGTTATGTTATGTTATAACCCAACAATTTTCCTAGTGTGGTAACACAATATAATATAGTTTAATATAACATCATATGGTATATACCACGCAGGATAGTATGACGCAAGAAAGGATAATGTGTATTCACATTACAAGCACTTGTTCTACAATAATATGGAAAGAGTACTATATAAATGTGATATAATAATAATAATCACCCAGATTAACAGGAAATATAACAAGATAAAACACGAATGGACAGCACATAACATGATAGAATAGTATATGACACAACAGGACAACAGGATAAGACAACGTACAGCATGACAGGACAACATTTGAAGAAAAAGGTCAACAAATTTGAAACGACGGGACGCAACCCGAACCGAAATGACTGGATATAACATGACGTGACATCACACGACACAACCTGAAGTGACGTGACGTGACGAAACCTGACGTGACGTGACATGACATGACGTGATATGAAAGAATTTCGCATAGTAGCACCTACAGGACAGGAGTTTATTCTATTTCATTGTGTTAATTATTCCTCAAACCAGATAAAATAAAACACCGGAGTACCAGTTAAATGCATACCCGACATTAACAGGTAATTTAAAAGTTAATTAGTTGTCTTTGAGAGGGTGGGAAACCTTTCAGTAAATTCACTTAGGGAAGTTGACCATTAAAATTGGACCTCATGAAAGTTGTGGAAAAGAAAGGCAAAAACAAGTTTTTTAAACTAGCTGTTTCATGCACAATCTTCCATTTTCTTCAACTCCCGTGACGGACTACGTTTCTTTCCAGATGGAAAAATACGACGAAACTGCCTATCTGGAAGAAACTGCCTATCTGGAAGAAACTGCCTATCTGGAAGAAAATGCCTATCTGGAATAAAATGCCCAACTGGAAGAAAACTCTATATCCAGTAACGATAAATGCTGGAAATCTTTCGGCAAATTAGTTCCTATTACACGGAGACTGAAACTAGTATTTCAGCTGAACGATAGTCATTGGTTGTATCTATCCTGCTAAATTATGACCAAAACAATTGTGCACAGGGAAAGATCACACATTTAGGAATAGAAGAGCGTTTTCGTCGGCTATAAATAAGTGACGCAAAAGCCGCCGAACTATTCCTTAAAATGGTGTCCCCTTTGAAAGCGCTATTGTCATTACTGCATTTTGTGCCGTATTAAAACAACACCAACGCGAAAAAATCACAACAACAAAAACAGCAACAGAATCGCTGTGCTGCCCTAATAAATTCCACGCCATTTCATTGTATTCCCAATCAGCCATCGACAAGAACCCGTTATCTCTTCAAAAACAGCTGCTCCGTTATTTGTCAAAGTTCAGAGGTCACGTTTCGGTGCTGCTGGTTGGTTGGTTGGCTGGTTGGTCGGTTGGTTGGCTAGCCGGTTGGGATGCCGTGCCACGTGGGCGGCGAGGTCATTTAATTAAGCAAACCTCGCGATGGCACGCTTCTATGGGAGTGGCTGGCAATGGCCGTGAATTTTCTTTGAAGCCCTGTACAAACACGGAGAAGTTGTGTTGCGAAAATAAATACAGGTGTCAGATGCCCAGCACCGTGCCAACAACTGGCTCCACCGCACCCGGCGTGCGAATGTCGCGCGCAGGCATTTGTCTGCGAGGCGGCGATTCTTTGTTTCCGGCGATCCAGACGGATGGAATCCGATAGCGGTGAACTGGGGAGGAGAGACTAGACAAGGTCACGAACTAAGTGGATGATGATGACTGAAAGGTGTGGCCGGTCTTGGCTTGTTTACCTTTTTGTACCCTGGAAGGAAACCTGCGGATTTTGGATAGTTTCCGTGAGATTCGTGGACGACTCTAGGAGCTTTTTGTTTTGTCTTGGTGTGATGGAAGATGAGCAGAAATATGTACACACAAGATATGATAGGTTATGATGTTATGTTAATCGTTATGTTATGTTATAACCCAACAATTTTCCTAGTGTGGTAACACAATATAATATAGTTTAATATAACATCATATGGTATATACCACGCAGGATAGTATGACGCAAGAAAGGATAATGTGTATTCACATTACAAGCACTTGTTCTACAATAATATGGAAAGAGTACTATATAAATGTGATATAATAATAATAATCACCCAGATTAACAGGAAATATAACAAGATAAAACACGAATGGACAGCACATAACATGATAGAATAGTATATGACACAACAGGACAACAGGATAAGACAACGTACAGCATGACAGGACAACATTTGAAGAAAAAGGTCAACAAATTTGAAACGACGGGACGCAACCCGAACCGAAATGACTGGATATAACATGACGTGACATCACACGACACAACCTGAAGTGACGTGACGTGACGAAACCTGACGTGACGTGACATGACATGACGTGATATGAAAGAATTTCGCATAGTAGCACCTACAGGACAGGAGTTTATTCTATTTCATTGTGTTAATTATTCCTCAAACCAGATAAAATAAAACACCGGAGTACCAGTTAAATGCATACCCGACATTAACAGGTAATTTAAAAGTTAATTAGTTGTCTTTGAGAGGGTGGGAAACCTTTCAGTAAATTCACTTAGGGAAGTTGACCATTAAAATTGGACCTCATGAAAGTTGTGGAAAAGAAAGGCAAAAACAAGTTTTTTAAACTAGCTGTTTCATGCACAATCTTCCATTTTCTTCAACTCCCGTGACGGACTACGTTTCTTTCCAGATGGAAAAATACGACGAAACTGCCTATCTGGAAGAAACTGCCTATCTGGAAGAAACTGCCTATCTGGAAGAAAATGCCTATCTGGAATAAAATGCCCAACTGGAAGAAAACTCTATATCCGGAAGAAACTGCATATCCGGGAGAAACTGCCTATGTGGAAGAAACTACCTATCTGGAGGAAACTGTTTATCTGGAATAAAATGCCTATCTGGAATAAACTGCCTATCTGGAAGAAACTGCTATCAGGAAGAAACTGCCTTTCCTTAAGAAATTGCCTATCCGGATGACGTTGCCTATATCTGGAAGAAACTATCTATCTGGTAAAAAAACCCTGCCTACTTGGAAGAAACTGTCTATCTGGAATAAACTGCCTGTCTGGAAGAAACTGCCTATCCAGAAGAAACTGCCTTTCTGGAAAATAAACTGCATGCCTATCCGCAAGAAACTGCCTATCCGCAAGAAAGTGCCCATCGTGAACTTGAGTTGGTTACACAATACAACAAAACAGAATACAGCTTAATATAGGAAAACAAAACATAACAGAGCAATTATTTATGTTCCACGTGCGGCCAATCTGTTAATAATTACTTTCCCTATTTATGTGCGAGTGTGTTTAC
>JAODUP010000856.1:60000-125000 GCA_025642065.1 Paralvinella palmiformis
CTGTATGGCTGGCTGTGTAGTTATCATATCTGGCTGATTGGCTGGTTGTGTGATTATACTACCTGGCTGATTGACTGGTTGTGTGATTACGTTACCCTGGCTGACTGGTTCTTTAGTTATATTACCTGTTGATTGGCTGCTTGTGTGGTCATATTAACTAGTCGATTGTCTGGTTATATTAACTGGCCAACTGGCTGCTTGTGCGGTTATGTTAGCTGGCTGATTGTCTGGTTGTGAGGCTTTCTTACCTAGCTCCCAAAAGGTTGTGTGATCATGTTACCTGGCTAACTGGGTTATGTTTCTTGGCTGATTGGCTGCTTGTGTGGGTATAATATATGGCTGGTTGGCTGGTGGGGTGCTTATATTATCTGGAAGATTCTTGTTTTGACAGTTAAGTAGCTGATTGAATGAATGTTTCTATCTGTCTGTATATCCGTCTGTCTGTCTGTATATCCGTCTGTCTCTCTATCTGGCCGTTGGTCTACTGCCCGTCTATCAGACACGATGACAGAGGTATAAACAAACGACGTTCGCTCCCTGTGAGAGGATCCCTTCACGTACCAATCTCCTTATCGATAATCCCGACAGAGCTACGGCTGATCTAGTACCTAGACGGCCTACCAGGCGGCGCCACCAGCCAACCAGCCATACAACCAGCCAGCTAGCCAGTCAGTCAGTCAGTCACCCACCCAGCCACTCCCAGACACAGTACAGGATCCGTGTGTGTGAAAGAGAGAACACAGCGCTATATCCTGAGCTCTCAGAACTCGGAACTCGGCCACAGAGTGAGTGAGGAGAGCGCGCTGCTGGAGGAGGGATATATCAGGTAGTCAGTCAGTCAGTCAGTGAGTCAGTACTAGGACCGCCAGCCAAAGGGGACCCCCAGTGCCACCGTCATACCGCGTGCGGGTGTGTTAGGTGTTTGATTCGTACGGGAGCTGTCCACGCAAGCAAGCAAGCGCGCTCGCAGACGCCGAGTGGCCGTGCGTACGGGAATAAGCCGGAAACGGAACACCGGATAAGAAAACTGAAGGATTACCGAAAGCGGACGCCGATACCGAACTCTTGCTTTCTCTTACGCGTACACGCGCACGCACGCTCGGACAGACAGCCGCGCACTCGCTCGTACATCAAGATGGCGACAATGGCTAGCGCTTGGACCGTCACCATGGCAACATTTGTTGTACTCGTCGCACGTAATACTTACGGTAAGTAGTAGTTCGGCTCTAAGTCGGTGCTTAAGTACGTGCCTCCTCGACGGTTAAGTCGGTACGAAAGTAGGTAGGTTGCTCTAAGGGTGTACCGTGTATGTGTGTGTTTATGATGAAGGGTATGATGTGTGGATGAGGTTTATAGAGATAGCGAGAAAAAAACTATATATCCATGCGCAGACATACCAGAAGTCTACGAAGCCTGGAGGGGGTGAGGTTGGGTGATACCTATTGCTACATGTCCCCGAATACGGGTTTGGGTCTCACACGCCTCATGGAACCATGGATCTAAACTCCCCACACGAAGAGACCAACGCTGACGCCAAACTGTAGACATCACACTTTGATGGTGCTAGGCGGGCAGCGCCACCACAAAAGCAAGGTGCGACGGCCGGTGCAATCCCACACATCTGTAAGTTATATCTACACAAACGGCCAAGGCGGTCGCTCTCTATACGCCGAACCCCCAAAAAGATGGCTAATAGGCTATGGACAGATCAGACCAGAGACTTAATCGCATTATTACATGGGTTTGTTCGGATGTTTCATCTATCATCGCATTTCCCCTGGGCCGCGTGTTCCCGAAGTGTCTGACGTCGAATCTAAACAAACTGTTCATTCATTCAATCACTCGTTCATAAGTCCCCCCACCCCCACCTCAGTACAGGTGGTAATATATACAGGTTTTTCTATATTTATATAGGTAGGTTGGTTGGCATATACAACACAACACATACACGCACACAAACACACACAAACACACACACTCTCTATCTCTGTATGTATATATATATATATATATATATATATATATCGGTTGCTAGGTAGCTAGGAATGTGCTTACATAAGTCTGGATTTTCGTACGCAAATGCCAGAGGAAATGCAGTGAAACCTACAGTGGGACCACCCTAGGGAGGTTTTTACTGGTTGTTAAACATAAGGCGCCTTTTAAGGCTGGTCTCGGGTCATCCGACAAAAGAGAGCTAATTAATATTAGATAACGCGGAGAGAGTGAACCAGGTAATTGTTTGTCACGTGTTTCTATGGATTTGACATCTGGGAACAATGGGAGTTTCCTCTCAATAAGACAAGTAGTGGTAGGGATATTATGTATGTACATATGCATGTGTGTGTGTGTACGTATGTGCGTGTCTGTGTGGGTTACTTCGCCATACATATAGTAACTGTTTTTATTCCCATCTGACATTTACCTGGTGTTTTTGCCGTCAGGTAAATGATAGATCTTATTTCTTTAATCTAACCTTTTTAGTGCGGCAAACTGGACTATATAGTCCACCACGAACAACAAGAAAACAATCCTAACATCCATACAACGTTTAGACGACGTTCGAAAAAAAATCGAAAGGTTTCCTTTCGAATTGGACGTTGACTGCAATAGATTGGACACAGCCACCAAGAGGCCGATCACGTGATATTGTGATTACAGATATACCCAAACATCCGCCTCATATACCTGATTATGAGGAGTATTCTATTTATACTTGGTGATGGCAGTAACAAAGGTCATAGAGACAAATGAAATATTGACAATTTGTTATCCAGAAGATCCAGATAGAAGCATTAGAATAAATGACAACGAACTGTTACTTTGACGAGATATGTAAACGGTATGTCGTGACCCAAAACGTGTTTTATATATATATATATATATATATATATAATAGGGGTTGTAATACACTATATTTGTGATTCAATATACATACATCGGTTGGGGAGCGCCTCCGAGGTCTAGCGGTAGTGTGTTGGACCACAGATCACTACTACCCGTGTTCGAATCCCAGCGTGGGCATATCCGAAGATTTTTCATCTTTGACTTCGCTTCATTACCTTTGGAGGTCGCTCGGCCCATTTAGCCTACCATGTGCACAAAAGTGGTCGTAAAACATCAATCATCATCATCACAATACATCGGTTCGAAATGATCCCGCTGAAGATCCCACCGAAATGATCCCGCTGAAGATCCCACCGAGATACATATTATTTCATTGGGATTTATATTGATCCATGAGGATTTTGAGTTAATCCAACACTTTACATGTTTGAAATTCATCAAGTACATTATTAATACAACTTGTCCAAAGTATGCCAGTTACTTTCAAGGTCGTATTTCCTTTACTATCTATCCAGAGTATGTTGTCCACACCGATATATGTGATTTGGATGGATGCTTATGTACTTACTACACTAAGCTCTCTCTCTCTCTCTCTATATATATATATATATATATATATATAGAGAGAGAGAGAGAGAGAGAGAGAGGTGTATATATTATGTGATATTAATTTGTTGTTAAGCATTTTATGTCAGGAGCTTTGGTATTTGCAGATTTTCTTCAATTTGATCCAGCCGTCTTATGTCTGGTATTATAATTTGGACATTAGGCCACTCAGGATTCACTCAACATTCCCAAATGATCCACAATTCGGCAATTATTGTTCCTGGATCTGTTTCTCCCGATTTTGATCATCTGGTGGCCAGACACCTCGCCAGGCTTTTATTCCATACAGCCTTGACCTTGGATGTACCATATTAGTTCGGGATTGTGTACCTGGCGTGCCTGGATCTCTTTACGCCCGATCCGGACATCAAACAATCATCAACGGAGCGTTAAGAAAAAATTGCCCGCTCCATATTCCCCGCTGTCCACCTGCTCCTTCGCTCGATTTAGGAATAAACCTACCACAAGCCGGCTCTTTCTCGCGTAGACATAAATAGTCGTAGACGATGGTACTTCATTCGACTAACTCGGTCGAAATGGGCAGATTTTCTGGACCAGAAAGGGTCATAACAAGTAGTCAATGTGTCGCGGGGACATCATTCCGGATAGTCGGACGTCTGGAGGCGGCTTAGTGCGGATGACCGACGTCTTTTTGGTCGTTACTGGCCGACATTAACGCCATCTTGCGGAGTCAGCTGAACTGAAACTGCTATTGGGTATTCCTCCTCTTCCGCTGATTGATCCGTCTGACGTACACCGGCGACGTGTTAACAGTCTAATTCCGGTTGGCGATAAATACTTATAGCGTGCGCTTTGAGCGAAAACGAAGCTCTGAATATCAGCGTTATTAAGTTGGGGTTGGGGAAGGGGGTGCTGTCACTGACTGACCAGATAGGCAGAAAGGCAGACGGACAAGTAGATAGGAAGGTCAACATACAAATAGTTGGGGACTGAGGGACGGTCGGACGGAAAGAGGCCGTGTGTGTGTGTATGTGTGTGTGTGTCTGAGAAACAGGTAAGACTGGTTGACTATCAAACAGAGAGAGAGAGAGAGGCCTTACATACATGGAGACATCCAGAAGAACACACGCGCATGCACGCACGCGTAGGCAAGAACGAAAAATAGACATATTAACCTACATCATACAGGAAATCAGTTAAAACTATACATTATTGTAATTCTATCCTGTAGTTACTCATCCCGAACATTATGGATATATATATATATATATATATATATATATATGACACGGGTAAATGTCAGCCTAACGACGTTGACAGGTGTATCAAGTTACTTGGCTAACGAACGCTGTCTCTGGTGACTGAGTACAGTAACGTTGACGCTATAGAGTCTACCGCGTTCAAAGTGGACCAGAACTGCTGATATACGAACTAATGGGATATTATCATTTTATTGGACCAACACTTCCGATATAGGAACTAATGGGATATTGTCACGGTGACAGGGCAATGTTGATGTTATCATTATAATGTCAAATGTTATAGGAATATTCACATAACAGATGATGATGGTCTGTTAGCATTATGTTTGAATATTTCGTATAGTAACCTGGTTAAAATGATTATATACACATACAATACGAGATGGAATATTTCCACTGTATTGACCTAGTCCTTGCTAATACAAATTGATCGGCAAGTGCTGTGATGTCATTATAATTCCTTACATTTCATGTATATTCTTATGACTTATGATGGGATATTGCAATTAAATTGATTTAATATTCCGCTCAGAACCTTAACAGTATGTTGTATATTAGCATTGTCATGTCCTATACCACTCTCTCCCACGATATATATATATATATATATATATATATATATATGGTGAGACATTACACAGCTCTCAGCATGAAAAGGCGCTACTCTGGTGTCAGTCCCCTGAAGAATCGTCCAGAGTTTTAATTACTTCGAGATTCTCTGTGTCTTATTATACACAGCTAACAAAACACATACACACACACACACAATATATATATATATATATATATATATATATATATATGGTGAGACATTACACAGCTCTCAGCATGAAAAGGCGCTACTCTGGTGTCAGTCCCCTGAAGAATCGTCCAGAGTTTTAATTCACGGTTCGAGATTCTCTGTGTCTTATTATACACAGCTAACAAAACACATACACACACACACACACATATATATATATATATATATATATATATATATACTGTTATACGACACAAGTTGGAATATTTCCACTATATTGACTTATTACGATACTACTAATATGTCATGTATATACTACACATATATACTCTTTTGATACACGTTCGGATATTGCCATTATATTGACTTAATACTAATATACAAATCGACCAGTAAGCAGTACCGTTGTCATTGTAATGATTTAATGTCAAAAATATCCTCCAAGTGTATTGTCTGATACAAGTGCTATATATACTGCCAGTATGCTGAGCTAATGAGCTGAAGCTCACATGTTACTGGAGATTAAATATCACGGAAGCTGTCGAAACGTCGCCATTATAAAGATCTAATACTGGTATCAAATACGTTGATGGCATATTCCCATTATACTATAGTTTATAATTACTACATGTGGCATCTGACAGGATACCACGACTATATTGGCACTGTACTGCTACTACTACTGCTGCTACTACTACTGATGCTATTATTATTACTACTACTACTACTATTGTTATGCAGCCTTTCTGGCTGTTGCCATTATTAAATCTAATAGCTTGGCATATGTTGGAAGATACCATCATTATATCGACTCGGTATACGGCTTCCATTATGACAACTGACTAGATTTAGGTACCCGATATAGGTGTTAACCCTTTTGGTTCCTTGCCGTATCGGAGATAGAGACTATCGCTTAGCATAAGAAAAACAGGAGCCATCAAGGTAAACAGGCTGAATCTGCTTATTTTGGGAGATTTTTGTGCGTAAATAAAGAAGGTTCTTTTGTCGATGTCCGGGGCATAGATTTCCTGCCTAAGGGAAGATGGCATTTGGAATGTTTTTTTAAAACTTATTTGATTATATTTATGGTTAATTGCGAGATATAGCCATACTATATTAGGGTATACATGAAGTATGTGTGTCAGGAGACAGGATTAGGAAGAGTGATTTTTGAGGATGTATAATGTATCACCAGTCGCATCCGGGTAAATTCTGCAGGTGTGTGTGACTGTGGGGGGGGGGGGCGTGGCAAGGTATGGTTATGTGTTGTGTGGCGTTGCTTTACTTATGTTGATGCCGTTTGGTGGGGGTATGGTTTGGTAGATGATGGTATGATGCGATATGGTTTGGTGTGGGCGTAGTTTGTTATGACGTGTTCTAGTGCCGTTTGGTATGCTTCAATGTGGTACGATTTGGGCCGGATGCCGTAGCATACGTTAATGTGGTGCAATGTGCTTGCACGTCGTGTGGTCTAATATGGTGTGATGCTGTGTGGTGTGGTCTAATTTGGAGTGGCATGGTTTGATCCAATGTGTTATTGTATGTTGTGGTGGTGTGTATTACTAACGTCCAACAACATCATGATACAATTTTTCCAGCAATAAATTTCTCTACAAACATTAATCGTAAAGCCGTAGATTGTCGTAGTAGTTTTTTTTAATTGAATACGTCTATGACTCTATCGACCAATATATCTGTCTAAGAGAATCCACAATGGAACCCACTGATCACGGAAACGGTCGATCAGACACCGTACATCGGACTATCGGATAGGAAAACAGTTGCAAAGCGGCTGAATGTTACGAAATATCCCGAGTACGATGTATGCTGGGTTCCGATGTAAATGTCGAATACGTTGACGGCCAAACGCGGTGCGATATGGCCGCAGATGGACTACCCCGGTCTGTCGGAATCTACCGCTGAACTAGAAGAACAGCTGGATTTGTTCTAAATATTAAAATACGATATGTACACAAACATCGCCAGACACCTGGCTGCCGCGCCCCCACCGCCCCCATAGACGTCCCATTGTCTGCGGATAAGCCTATCGAAGATCGTTCTTCCAGATAGCCGACTCGCAGTCCGATTGGTTCTATAGAAAGAATTAGTAGTAAACATATCGCGGGCTGTTCGGTTATAAACAGAATGAAGTTTTATGCGCCAGCGATCAATCCTTTATTCTGTTGTCTCGACCCCGGGCGCTGGCAGCGTGCTGGCCAGACGGTGGGTAGGGCCCGTGGGGCAAACCCAATCGAATCGAGACGATCGAGTGAATTATGGGCCGCAATGTCTGGGAAGACATTCGGAGGCGTGGGGAGGTTTCAGACGAGCCGTTGTCTACAGAGACACCCGTCATCGAGGCTTACGTCCTTCGGTTATGCTCTGTCCGCCTCCTCACCCACCGAGAATGCAACATTCTCACCTGGAACTCGCTTCTCGCCGGAGATAGGTGCCTACCTCGGAATGCCCGAAGTGTCTGTTAGCTATCGTCCCAGGACAAACACCGTAGGTCACGACTTACAGCTGGTGGAATGCTGCATCCGCGGGAAAAGGTGAAGGGAGGTAATGAATCTAGAACAACATTTTCATCACGTGATTAAAGTCACATGATACGTTTTCTTTCGGCGGTTCCCATTGGTCGAATTTGTCCAACTGTATCACATATGGTATAGATGGCGCTGTAATAGCTCCAGGATGCTCGGCTAAATGGAGGCGTTATCGATGGCGATCGTGTGGGTTTTTTTCTTCTTCTGTGTGATTAGTTTGAATAATTTACCGCCTCTGGTCGCTTACATGCAGACACGGGCGGGCGTACGCGCGTACACACGCAGCTGGGGGGCGAGATAAGTTGATTGATGTCGTCCCGTTTCGATCTCGGTTTTCAGGATATGGTCGTTTATGAACAATACGGTTACGGGGCTTCGATATCCCTGGGGATCATGATTTATTTAATGCCGGCATAAAGATTGGTGTATTGTTAAATCGATTCATTTGAAGAAATTGACTGGCCGCATATACCTTCATCGGGAAACATATGTATGCGCTAACAGCGACCCACATACGAAACCATGGAATCAGTCAATTCGTGATTACGAACCAACGGGAGGGGGCGCTATATAGTGTGGATGTCCACACACGGACCTAAAAAGCCAGAGATAAACAAATGGACAGATAGACAGATACACAGATAAAGAGGCAGGCGGATAGATAGATAGACAGATAGACAGACAATAAGGCGGAGAATGAATAATAGGATAGGTAGTGATGGATGGATGAATACAGGGAAGGGGGGGGGTCTGCTCCCTTACCTACCATCATATGGATCCTGTTGGAACGGGAGGGTATATTTATTTCCCTTCGTGTATGCGGAAATAAAGCATGTATTATGCCATCCTTGACGATGAACACCCCCCTCCCCCACAGTCCGTCACAATACATAGAGTGCATACAGACCTGCGCCAGCGATCACTTAGATTAATCTCAGTCGACAAAACATCTTCCATCTCCTCGAATAAGCCAAGCATCTCCGCGAGATGCCGACCCAGCCAGCCTCCTCACACGTCCTTTTTGCTTTTACCTGGCAAAAGGTGAGAAAAACGCCGGTAACCGAACAACAAAACATGGTCGCGTAAAAACCCGAACAACAATACCAATAGCCAACAACAACAGCAACAACAACAACACCGGCCGGCAACAACGAGTGCTTCAATTAAAACGAGAAAGTGGATCTCTTGGAAGAAGGCCAACTTGAAACCAAGAGAAGAACGACCTCTCTCGGCCCTGAGTAGAATCGACTAAAACCCACCGTCACCACAACAATGGTTACAGGCACGGCGTAACTAATCGCCATCAGCTTGCCAAAATTAGTCAATCAACGCTGCGACTAATTACGGCCATTAACGATGTCGGTCGACTGCGTTTCGACTCGATCGCGGGGGATTCGTCCCCTGGATTTACGCCTGGGGAAGTTCTTTCTTTGCGGGAGAGCAACTCGTCCCGAAAGAGTTTCCACATTACGTAAAAGTTTTCGCAATGGTCGACAACGAGAGTGTGTCTGGTTCGTACTATTTACCGCCCGTTGTGGCCGCCCTTATCGGCCATGAAGTGCCGAGTACAAATGAGGGGCTATTTGACTTACAGCTGGCGATTGTCTCCGTCAGACGGGAGCCAATCACAAGTGGCACACGTAATCCTGAAGTGCGCGGCGTCGTCGGCGCGCACACCAAAGTCCACTCCATTATCGGGATCCGTGCGCTATCGGCGATGGGTCGGAGAGAAATTTCTTGGAAATTTCCCCACCAAAAACGGATCACCTCCAATAAGCGAATTCGGAACAGGAAACATATTGGCACCGCCGCGTTCGTGCGCCGTGAAACGTCGGCGACGACGGGCGGAGTGATTTATGAAAACAGACACGCTGACAGGGTTCCTCCTAAACCGGGGCCTCTTTTATAATCTCGGGTCACGTTCTGGAGCGGAGTCCTTGCCCTTTTGCTCGCCGATTTCTACCAAAGACGGGCTCTGTTAGGGATCTGTGCTAAGGATGTTGTTATCTGGCGATGAAAGGCCGCGCGGATAACACACACACACACACACAGAGAGAGAGAGAGAGAGAGAGGAGCGGCGATCCTGAGAAAGCCTCCCTATGTGACAGACAGCCGGTCATGTGTAATTTCCGCCGCTGGCTGTCACCATTTTACACCTGTCGCTCCGCACATCCAGTATAAAGCCGAGTCGGTGGGCTGCTTGTCACAACGAGAAATAAACGAGACGATGATTAAGTGACCTATTCTCCAGAACATTCCGTATAGTCGAACCGCCCAAGGAATGGCCTACATACGGGACAGTACGCCATATATATATATATATATATATATATATATATATATATATATGGCTTGCTTATACTATAGGTAGTGTTGTGTTGTTGTTGTTGTTGTTGTGGTACAAAATTATGTGGTACTTAGGCATTTCAGATGCTCGTAAGTGCCTCGATATCCATCACCCTGGCCGATTGCGCCAATCCTAACACAACTCGGCCCCAGTTGAGTATGCACACATCACGTCCCTTCATAATGTCTCAGGTGGCTGTTAAAGACACGTTGTATTTTAAGATATGGTTATACTGGTGGAAGGTAAACGAGGTTAATTAATTATGGATAGCTCACATAACCGTCTACAGGTAGTGGACCCACAGGAAAAAGTTTACAAGCGATGTTTTGCCATCTTTTAATAACAACAACTTCAATAACAAGAACGACAAATATTACTACTACAGTAATAATAATAATAATAATAATAATAATAATAATAATAATATAACAATGCAATCTCCGTAGTAGGAACCATCCAAAGATATATCTGTAACGAAACCACAACATGAAGAACGGCTGAACTGCCAAAGGAAGGATGGCCTATAGACAATGGAGCTGAAACACTGGATCATCTTTTATATACGTTCATCACGCCGTCAGAACAACGGGATAATCCGGCTTAAAATGGTTGATCCCCGGAAGGAGCTCCTCCCCCCACCAGAAGGTGTTTAAGTTCCGATAGTCTCTTTAATCGCGCACTGGGCGTGGCATTCGTATCTCGTGGCTCATATAAAGCTAACATAAGTCGCCGTGATTGTTCCAAACTCGAGCAGCTCGCAGCCGATATGGTTTCATAAACCAGGTGCTCACAGCGATAGCTTTCGGCCGTACGCTCGTATTGTTTGCCCGTCCACCAGATGCCGCGTCTTGGGTAGCCCGACAGCCGGGTAATGTCAGCTGTTCCAACACGTACAGCAAGCACTAAGACCTGCCGGGCCACGTATAGCCTGATATCTATATAGCCTCGACCTGGAAAACAAGGACATTTTTTTTTGGGGGGGGGTATTTTTGGAGGGGGGTTCTTTTGCCCACCAGATTGGGCTCCATCCCCTGTCGCATTTTCCGGCCCGGAGCTACGCGCCTTCGAGTAAGCGGACAAAACGATTTGGAAATGGGCCCGAAAACAAAACGAACAAACAAACGAATTACCGGTGGAGGGAGTTGGAGGAGGGGGGGTTCAGCCAATTCCTATTCACTTTCTGGCGAAAAAAAGATATGCGAGAATACGGCGTAGACAACGGTATTTGTTGGCCTCAGTTTGGTGTCTGAGTATGTACTGACATCGATAATACTCAGTTTGATGGCTCGGTCACGTGTTGGAGCGGCGAACGGCGATAAAGAACGAGACTTAACGAGATTTATTATCGCCTTAGAGCTACTGATAGCTACAGACGGTTAAATATTGAACGCATCTGGCTAGAGGCTTAAATACACACCTTCTTCTTCTTCTCGTTGGAACTCTATCTTTGTCTGACTGTGTGTGTCAGTATGTGCTCTCTCTCTCTCTCTTTCTCTCTTATATATATATATATATATATATATGCGTGCGTGCGTGCGTGCAATTATATAGCTCTGTCTCCCTGTCTGCTTGCGTGTCCGTATGTGTTCTCTCTTTCTCTCGATCTATCTATCTATGTATCTATCTATCTATCTATCTATCTATCCATCCATCTATCTCTTTTATTATATATATATATATATATATATATATATATATATATATAATAAGAGAGAGAGAGAGAGAGAGAGAGAGGGACTGATCCTTGTAAGCATGGATATCCTATCTGAATAATTCTTGTTTCTTGTCTCAGAATTTTCGTATCTTAATCAATGTTAAATATTCATGACAGATCGGTAGCTGTCTATTCTGAATACCCATTTTATATCGCCTTAGTACGATATCGTTCCTGGACTGGCTAGTTGAAAAAACCGTCCACCTGTCTAAACCGGCCCTTATCAGTCAATCCACGGAGGATTCGTTTCGAGAGGTTTAGATATATATATATATATATATATATATATAGAGAGAGAGAGAGGGGGGGGAGAGAGAGAGTTTTACGGCCAGTTTTGTGCACATGTTAGGGTAAATGGGCAAAGATGAAACACCCTTCCGATATGCCCACGCCGAGATTGGAACTCGGGTGGTAGTGATCTGTGGTCCAACACTCTGCGTGTAAACCAAAACATATGTTGCCGCGTTGACGTCTTGACGATTATACATATTGACATAGAAAATTACGACATAGCAATTGTGTAGAAAATAAGCGAACTTGACCCGTCGACTTGTAGACAGCAAAGCATAGTCGCGTGTTGACATATGGGCAGTAGTACGTGTTGACATGTTGACAGCGAGAGATAGGAAAGAGAGCCCCTCAAATGTGAACGACGTCATACTCTACCCATCTCGGTACAGTTTCAATTGAGCATTAACGATAACCATTGCAGCAGAAATGTCCGGGATTCTCTAATATTTCCCGATTATGGCCGATCACTCGTCGCCGCTCCCGAGTCATATTTATTGTCCGAGAAATGAACAAAATCCGTGGGTCGCCATAACCTCTTCTGGAACCAGATTTAATCGAGAGAAGTGCCTCCGGTGTCGTTCTAAGCCGACGGAACAGGAAGGAGGAAGTTTGTCTGGATTTGGAGGGAGGATGTGTTTATTACCCTACCGGAATGACCTGCACGGATGTAGATTAGACACTCAAACCAGTCGCGTGAGGCGAATAAGTTCACGGAATCTTCTACAGGATTTCTACATTGTACATATATCGGATTTAAGTAGCCATAGAAGAATCATCAGTCAAGAAAATGGGTTAAAGTGCATACCAATAAAATATTTGAAAAAAGAGAACATTGTGCGGAGAAGTACATAAGAACACAGACAATGGGATAATAGATGAATTGACAGAGTAGGTGTCCTATCGCCCATTTTATACACTAGCGGTAACCATATTTCATACGGCAGGGATATTTCATTCATCAATAAAATGCTTCGGGCTTAGCGGTCATATAACTCTGGGGATTATCCTCTCCACCGCATGTGTCATATTAGAGCGGGGACTAGACTAAACAAAGCACTGGCTGTCTCACTCACTCACTCACCCACTCACTCATTCATTTAATCCGACAACTCCATACTACTTCCCAATACAGACGATAACGTGCTGGTGGAAGTATACTGACCTGCCACCTACTGGACACTCCATCAACTAACATTCACCGGCCATTATTATCTAATATATCCAGTGGTGGGAAGGATAATTCTGGGGTTGTAAGGTTTTGTGGGGTTTTCTTGTGCTTATTTTGGCACTAGAATAGTAAAGATTTAAATGTTGGTTGAGTAATATGGGAAACATTCAACGGCGGAGCAATTTCAAATCACTATATTTTTTCTCTATTTTTCGTCGCTCAAAAATAGGTAGTCATTGAGTTAGTCATATATTATAATATTTGTCATAGCAATGTTATTATATTATTCATTATAACTTAATTAGTTAAAAATAATATCAAGTTATTCGGCAATAATACAATCAGCCACGAATAGTGGTGGTATTAAATATTGAAATATTTCCAATATTTCTCTTACACGATGTCTAAACATGATCCTCTTGTGTGGTGGTATGAAGACCACACAAGGAGAACAATCAGGAAATTGGCTCTTAGCGTAATAAATATAGTTAATATTAATTATTGTTGTGGAATATTGCCTCGAGAAATGTGCTAAGATGGTGATAGAGGTGGTCCGGTGTGTGTGTCCGTGTCCGTGTGTGTGTGTGGGGGGGGGGGGTAATGGTATGTAGGTGGTCAATGCGGTATATTGGGCTAGTAGTGGTGGTTCTGATGTAGACTGTGATTGGTGACTGTGTGTGGTGGTTCTAAGTGTAGTACAAGTGGTTCTGGTGGTGATGGCACCCTGGTGGTCTTCATGATCGTGGTGGTGAGGTTTTTCATAGTGGTAGTTATGGTAGTGGTATTAATGGCTCTAGTAGAGTTGTGTGTGTGTGTGTGTGTGTGTGTGTGTGTGTGGCAGTGATGGTTGTAGTAGTGTTGCTTGTGGCAGTGTTTGTGGTAGTCATTGTTCCAATGGTATTGGTTATAGTAGTTAAGGTAGTGTAACGGGCGACAGAGGCTGCATTAGTCATGGTTGCGTTAGGTGGTTGTAGATTTTGACAGGTCAATCTCGGGTAATCACGATCTCAACGTTTCCAGCCCAGCATTTACCGTTCAGGTAATAATACTATAGGATGGTACATGTAGTACAATGGTAGTAATATAGTACTACCCCGATACAGGTTCTATAATGATGGTGATTGTTCCCACACCAACACGTTATATATATATATTGCCGCGAGATGTCGGTGGCTGTACAGAAGACGATCTCTCCGCCAGATGGCAGTAATATCATAATCTACGCCACCAGAATGATGAGATGATTCTGGCGCCAATTATCTCATTATCTCACTAATGGAAAACGAAATCAAAGTGCTCTCTCTCTCTCTCTCTCTCTCTCTATATATATATATATATATATATATATATATATATATATATATAACGTCAGTCAAAGAAAAATTATGTTCACAGCATGAACTAATCAATGGCTTATCAATTTCAAGAAAGCTTATATAACGCTAACTAATATCATATTCGACCCTTCAGAACTGTTCATCTTTTTCTAGCCTGAGGTTTTACGTCTACCGGTTTTTTGTTATTTTGTTCTAAATATATCGTACTTCTTATATCGCCTTTTTGGTATACAGTTGATGGGTAAAATATTTTACACGGTGAATAGCTCTAACCATGAAAATCTGAAGGTGTGGATCTATGGATTAAGATATACTGATTAAAAGCCAAAAACAGGGATAATGTGAAAATACCTTATTGTGTTTATATATATATATATATATATATTCGAGCATTACGTGTAAACTGTTCCAGAACTAGTGCCATAATGAATGGAATTGCATATTATCTTTACCGTAAGACGTGTTTTAAGATAAACGATATTCATAGATGCCCTTAAGGAACCTTTTCGTATTTTTCCGAGATTCCTACTTCCATTAATAGCCGAATTCTTGGAAGCTAAATGCGCCCAGACTTGTTGTAAAGGGATTGGAAGCTTTTGATGTGCGTTCACCTGTCTGGAGCTCGGATACGGGAAACTCCAGACGAATGAATGAATACCGGGATTTGATACCGAATTCCCCCTCGTTTTTCTTGTTTGCCTGTCACAAACCGGAACACAGATATGTTGTCACGGTTACGAGCAATAGTACGAAACCGGATCTTCAAAACGATAAGAAAACCGGCCACGTGATTGATATTCGGTTTGGTGGCGAGGAGAGGTTTCCTCTCCGGATATTTATATGTCTGGATGGCCACCAGAGGACGCTTTATGGTGTCATGAATAGATTTATGAGATAGCATTACGTGGTAGGGCGACAACGATGAGGACTGCCTCAGGCAGACAGGTATAGCTTAAAATGGTTGATCAGATGAAGTCTATCTAAAATTTTATGAGTGAATGTTGTTTATTTATCTAAACCTTTATGAGCGAATGATGTTTATTTTTGGCAATAATGGATAAAAGTGATCAGAATTAGGGTTGGGTTGGCTTTAGGGATCTCTATAATTGATCGCCATCTTGGATGTTATTTGTACAAGTGAGTGGATGCAACTCCCGTGAGCTCTCTCTCTCTCTCTCTCTCTCTCTCTCTCGTGTGTGTGTGTGTGTGTGAAAAGTGCAAGTCGCGAAAGAACCCTAATTAAGCAGTTGCGACCTGATTTACAACAGTACTCCTCTAATCGGGCCATATAAGTGACTTACCTGTAATGACCGCATTACAGAAGAGACCCTACCACACAAATCATTAGTTATAGTCTGTTTAAAGCTGACCAAATGAAGGGTTTCGTAGTAGACGTGTGGCCGTTTTGGACGGGTTTCGGTTTATCCAAATGTTACTGTACACATTCTCAGATATGTCTATCACCAGACATACGTATCACTATACATATCTTTGGCCAGATATCCATATATGAATTAGTCATATCTATTACCAGACATACCTTTTAACCTGAACAATTCCATTAACAGGTCCTACCAGTGACCAGACATAGAAAAACCGCACATACCAATAAGAGCACATATCTAAAACAGCGCATGCTAATACCGGCATATGTCAATAACTGCACATATCAACAGCAGCACACACCAATAACAGCGCACACCAATAACAGCACACCCACACCAAGGGCAGTACATGCCAATAACAGCACATACCAATAACACCATATTCCAATAACAGTTCACATCAATAATAGCACAGGCAAATAAATTACAAATACACATTCCGGCAACCGCGTCGAGATCTTTTACCCGCACAATTTTATGTGTTTACCGTTTACACTGTGTTTACCGCTTACACTGTGTTTACCGTTTACACTGTGTTTACCACCTACTCCTCCCATGGTGTGCCGCTCCATCAAGTACTATGATTCCATCAAATAAAATGGTATATCTATCATTCATTTTATGACTTCTATCTGTGCCTTCAATTCAGTATGCGACATATATTCTTCAGGTAATCTATATTATAGATTAATATGAACATTGTCTGTAAATTATCAATCGAATAATCACACAAGGTAGAATTATGACTTAATCACAATGTAAGAAGGTAAGACTGTGCAGTTCTGTCTGGTCAATACAAATAAATATACATATGATTGATTTGTTCCCTTTTAGGCACTTTAAGCCTATATGTTTCTCTTTCTCTTCAAAAAATTACGACTCTGTGTTGTAAATTGCATAACATTAATTCAGAATTATATCTGACTTAATCGGATATCAAAGGTAATAACCAACATATCGATCTATATAAGTGGACCACGATGTTATCAACATGACGGAGGCTGCATGAGGTATAATGGCATTGTCGAACCTGTTTTTGCCATTTTGCGAAAGAGCGTGAGATGAAGTGATTTAGCAACTGCTCCGTGCTAAAATTCCAATAGAAATTAGAAATAAATGTATGCTTGTCATTTTTACCTGTGTAGTTTTTACATTTAAATTTTGACGTTTCTAATACAACTAAATTCTACAATATTGCATTATAAAAAATGCATCGTTCCTTTGACTAAAATAGCACACGTAAAGACAAATTTAAAATAGTCCAACCCATATTAAAACAGGGCACGTGTACACTTCGTGCAGGTGCAAAATACCCATTGGGCGAAATATTGGATTCCTCCAACAGCCAGCCATTAAAATAACAAGCCAGGGCAATAACAAAACATATCATATCAACAAATTGTGCCAATAGCCAGAAGACCAGCTGATAGATATAGCAAGAAAACATACCAATAGCTCAGCATCTCATTAACTAGCTATAATAATAGCAAGTAATACCAGCTATGCCAGCCATATAGAGATAGACACAGACAATAACCATCTTGGAAATAACTAGACATAACAATAACCAGATATACCAATAGCTAGACATAACAATAATCAGATATACCAATAACTAGACATAACAACAACAAAAAACATACCAGTAACTAGACATAACAATTGTCAACCTAATCAATGACTATACATAACGATAACCGAAGTAATGAATGACTAGACATAACAATAACCAGACTAACCAATAACTAGACATAACAATAATCAAGTTTACCAATAGCTAGACATAACAAAAACATGGGCTAATCAATAACGAGACACAACAAAAACATAACAATAACAAGACATAACAATAACCCGACATATCAATCTGACGAGTACCACGACATAACTTAGAACTCATTACGACATGCCATGATCCTGATTATTAGCGGTCACATAGAGACATCTCCCCGGATCTCTAGATCGGCTGGCCTTCCGGAGGTCTAATGGCCACTATACTGGATACCGGGATTATTCCGACGCTCCAGACATACATCGCCGATGATTGACCGAGCCGATATTTGTCAAATCGGACGCGTTTCCCGATCTTTGAGGCGATTAGAGGCACGGCTAATGAGAAATAAATAACATTCACGGCGAGTTATTGACAGGCGATTGCGTTTAGAACGTCCCAGGGCCTGATAGCGGCCGCATAGACGGAGAAGGTCATTCTAATCGCTGCAATCTTCCGACATCGTGATGACGAATAGAGAAAGCGGCACAGTTAATAAGGCGTTGTTTGTTCTGCAGCTCATGGATTGGGCGGCCCGCTCATGGATTGGGCGACCCGCTCATGGATTGGGCGACTCGCTCATTGATTGGGCGACCCGTACTTAGCTAATGATGATAAACCTTGTTCTGGATTATCGTGTCGTATCCGTAACGAATGGCGTCGATCCCGACGAAGCTGTAGAAAAAGAAGCGATGTTGATGTACGTACGTGGGCACGTACATAAACTCACACAATTTATTCTAAAATATTAATGTAGATAAACGTGGCATTTAGTTTTTAATCAAGTTGATCATTCGATGTATGTAATATTAAAAAAATTATTCATTCTAAATCCATTGAAATAATATAATTTCAGTGCTGTTTTTATGATAACATGTTTCACTCACAGCATATTGCGAAATACATTCATTAAATATCTAATATGTTCTCGTCTTCTGAGACTGTTGTTGGCTGTTATTGTCAGATCATCAGATGGAAGTAAGATAATTCCCTCATTACAGAAGCATATATATATATATATATACAGAGAGAGAGAGAGAGAGAGAGAGAGAGAGAGAAAGAAACATCTGCACTTACCTGTATTAAAATTACTCTGACAAGACTCACTGAAAACATGGCTCTATCTTCGAAGCTTTGCATTCGAAATCTATTTATTATGTGCCAAAATATTACGTGTCTATCTTACCAAGGATGATGATGATGATGATGATGATGATAATAATAATAGTAATAATAATTGAAAAAACAAATATGATAAAAACGGCATTAACGACAGTACCGAAAACTAATTTAATGCCGATGCGAGCAACACCAATGTCAAAATGAACGGTGTGTTATATTATATGCTACAGGTTTTGACTCACCTGTTTCTCTCAAGTTCTACACCAGACTAGACCCGTATCCTGAGCCTGATTTAAATAAATGCGTTTTGCGAGACGTTTTGAAGGCTTTCGTCAGTTCGCATACTTCACATAATTGGAGAAAAAAAACGAAACCGTGCGGCGCGATACCCGGGGCTGGACGCCTTGAAACGTTTACGATATGCAAATACGCGTAAAGCAGAACAGATTTCGCCTACAAAAATGGCAATACGACGAGAAAAATGCGGCCAAACACCCAGAAGTCCCTCCACCAATAACCACGGGCTATCATCAACCACTCGCCCTTCTACAGACCAGGATCTCCCCCATACAACATATATCCATCATATATGTATGCATAACCCATGGATCAGCCTGGAGTTTGGTAATTTCGGGAGGTCTTAAAAACGCTGACGTCCATTTACCGTCTGACGTGCTGGCGGTAATTTGTCTTACCGCTGGCTTGTGCTGCCATCTAGTGACTGGTAATGATCAGCGGCCGGGGATGGGCGTAAGTTATCGTTGAGATGTCGATATTTCGCTCGGCCACCGAAGTCGATGTCTACATGTTTATAGCTCGGCGCATAGGTTATGGGTGGCTTGTCGGTGGGTAGTTCATCGCTGGATGGATGGATGGGTGGGTGGGTGTTGGGTAATTGGTTTGCGGTTGGTAGGTATACGGTAGCGGGCGATTGGCAGGATGCATCGGCCGGTTGATGGTTCGTGGGTGGTTGGTTGGTGGTGTTGATTGGTGGTGGCTGGTGTTGGTTGCTGGGTGGGTGGCTAGATTGTAGGAAATAGTTGGTTTTGGGTTGGCGAAGGCTTTATTCTTTGACAGGCGATGAGTGGCAGGAATATGGTTGGTGGTGGGTGATGAGTGGTGAGTGGGTGGGTGGATGGATTGGACGGTGCGCGGTGGATGGTGGGTGTTCAGTTCGTTGGCGGGCGGTCGGTCGGTATTTCGAACGTGACATTTCCGAGTGTCTGTTACCATTTCATTTCAATGTCGTGTCAAGGTTTAGTCATAGTGCAGTCTGATACACCATGTTATGTCCGGATGGTTAAAGATCGGTCAGGATAGATGAAGACCGGTCAGGATCTGCAGGGATCGGACAAAGATCACACACATACCCGCGCGCGCGCACACACACACACGCACGCACACACACACACACACATACATACATTGGCACGCCACAAAAATATATGATCTTTTCGCATACAGACATGTGTCAGGGATACCGTGATGATGTACTATGATAATAGTCAGCATTCTGGTCTCGGTTCCCTATTGAGTCGCCAGTTAGGGCAGCGAGACTAGTATCCTTCGAGAGAAGGTTTTTAATATACCGGTAACGTACAAATGCAGGTGTCCCTCCGATACATCTGGACGACGGGGAGAGGGTACACTCATCTGGGAAGTCATTTAGGTACGCATGATTGGGTACGGCACCTTTGGCTTAACCTTTATGGGGAGTTACGCTGGTCAAAAATCACAATACTTGACTATGTGACTATTTTATATATATATATATATATATATATATATATATATATAAATGAGACCCCACCAGAGCTGATTTGAAGATGGTCCTGTCACCTCACTATATAGCTATTGCGGTATAAAGACACACTGGGGAATAATAAAACAACACCCACCCCCCACATATACCCAAGTATGTAAACCTTATGATACATAAACTGATTCGGGCATACATATTCTTTAAACGCATACCCAACTTTATACAGGTCGTAATGTATACCGAGACCGGCACACTAGACGCTCCACACATACCCAACCTTGTGCGGCTCGGCTCACAAAGTGTATACCGACTGGGAGACTAGACCCCCCCCCCACACGTAACAAATATCTAAATCTCTTACGTTCAGAACTGTTAAGCTCTGAACATAGATAATCAGGAAGATGCAATAACCACCTGATACACACTTTTATAAAGCTCATTATACATACATGGACTGGTTGGGGGCACACCCACACACACCCACATACACACACACCACCACCAACACCACCACCACCACTGCACATATACGTACTCTCCTTTATAAAGACCATTGAATCTTCCCCCTCCATACCACCCCCTGCACACACAGACACTCCGTTGTGGAGGGGATAACTTCTAACTGTTCATTATTAAATGTTTCTTGTATTACATCATAATTTCCCAGAAACGTTGAACCAATCTCCAAACGGAGCTGGCAAAGGTGAGTAGCGGGATTAGACACAGATCCAGAACGCTTCAGGATCTGGGACGTGTTATAAGTAGAAACAGGATTCCGACAGAACAATGCTCCTCTTGCTATAAATAATGATAGAATAATATTTATTGCTCGTTCAAGGCAACCAAAATAAACATAATCACAACAGGCACAAAGTGGTACTTATGGGCTAGTGGCTTTAGCATTGGATGAAAAGACACTGGCTCGTTACTGATCATCTGGCTAGTTTATTAGAGGAATGAATCCATAGAAGAATCTTCTTTTCTTTATATCGAGTCGTACATGTGCGTCTCGTCAGCGTGTGTGCATGTGAGGTGGGTGGATGCTGGTGTGTGTATGCGTGTGTGTGTGTGTCGTGTGTGTGTGCGTGTGTGTGTGTGTGTGTGTGTGTGTGTCAGCGACTTCAGTCGTCACACCCAGCTCACCCACTTAACTTATACACAAGACAGTAATATATATATATATATATATATATATATATATATATATATATATATATATGGGTCTCTCTCTCTATTGGGATAAGTTATATATATATATATATATATATATATATATATATATATATAAAACATATGACGTGACTTACCTTGAACTTCTTCAACTAGCTTACCCACTTTCTTCAAGCAGACCCACCACACCCATCTACATCACCCATCTGGATCAGTATTCTCTATCATCCTAATGACATTGTCCTTCGCATCCATCCGCCGCCCCCTCCATTATGCAGGCACCGGATGGCGACATACACGACTCATCTACGTTATGGATGCACCCACAAAAAGAAACATCATCCAATATCCACCCCCTCCCAAAACACGCTGGATCATGGCTATCACGTGGTATCTGACTCTCGGGTTAAATAGAACCAACCACTTCCGCATTCCATTTCTGGATAAGCTGTCGGATCCACTTCCGGTTGAAAGATGACACCGAGGTGACATTTCTTTGTGTGTGTGTGTGTGTGTGTGTGTGTGTGTGTGTGTGTGTGTTGATGATGATGATGATACGTCATAAATCAGATCCTGTTTAACACGATCTGTCTGGTCTAGTCGGGTGAAAGGTTTACGCGAAACAGACACCAAGTCGTGAGAATATGTTGTTCATTTTTCAGTTCTTCATACAATAATTATTGTATCCGGATGATCCAGAATTGTGCTAAATACTGATTCATTTCCGGCAGCTGTTTGGTACACTTGTATTTAATTAGTATTGCTTTATGGAGATGTAGCCATATTTATCATTGCTGATAAGCCGGATTTGTTGATAATTGTCTTTGTGATACACTGAAAAACTTGGCATCCTGTGAGACCTTATCCGGCATGTTTTCATATAATATTATGTAATAAAATATATAGATATATTTATATATTGTGGTACATCTTCATTCAGATATTTCACACGGCTTTATTAAAAATGAAATTACGTATATAAAATAATATTGGATTTATTGAAACTGTTACTTTTTATGCCTTTGTAGCAGACCCGCAGACATAAATAAACATATAGACAGACAGACAGACAGACGGGCAGGCAGGCCGACACACATATACAGAGATATGCTCAAACTGCTTTTGTGAATGAGACAGATAATGGTGTTGTCTTCTGATTGTACAACATTCAGACAACTTCATATTCCAAAAGCGCAATATTCCAAATTTGTGCTGTCGGAACATTGGTCAGTCCGCGTATAAAACCGTTGTTGTTGTTGTTGTTGTTGTTGCTGTTGTTGTTGTTGCTACGGTTGTTCGTTGACATGTATTTATTTATTATTATTATTATTAAATTATTACTATCATTATTATCATCACAATCATCATCATTATCTATTCCCCAGGTAATGTGGTGATTACGGATCCAAATTCCGGATCCCAGACGGCGGTCGTTGGCGACACCATCACGTTTAAGTGCCTTGATCCAGACGGCAGCGAGTTGGAGTGGGTGATGGACTCTCCTTTTGGCGAGTTGATTATCGAAGATAATCCGCCATACATAGTGACGTCATCGGTCGATACGGATGGATACAAGTTGTATTTTACGATAGAGGGCGTGACCGAGGAGGACTCCGGAGTGTTCACGTGTCGTGCCAAGCAGGAAAATGGCGACGCCAAGGTGGTGACCTTGACCGTGAAGACGGAAGCGTTACCCGCGGGCTGTGAGTAAAGGCTTTTTTTAAATTCGTTTTATGTGCCGCATCCACGGTTTGCCATTCCCGAGCTTTAATTTCCCAGTAAATAACCTTCGTAACAAAAATATTTCTTTTGTCGTAAGAAGATGGACGTGAAGACAGGAAGAATGTCATCAGAATAATATGTGTTGTCACTGAACGTCCATATTGTGGTTTCTGTTCATTATCCTGCGATGCGAACAGGGCACCATCTCCCCGGTACGACTGGTAGTGCGGTTCGTCACATAGCCGTACACCCGGCGTTTAAACCCCAATTTTGCTACGAGTGGAAGGTGTTTTGCCTCGCCTCGTTGCAGGTCTTGAAGGTCGTTCGGTCCGTTTAACCCGCTGGGCGAATAAATGTGTGGCCTTAAAACAAGGATCCTCAAACCGTCAGCTAGCAGTGGTCGCACATTGTCACGTGGATTGTTCGCTATTTTTCGGCTACCTTTGCGCGCATGACAAGTCAAAATTGGCCAAAATTCGACGGCATCGAGGCGAGGTGATGGATGAAATATCCTTTAATCATTTAGATGCAACCTAGTTTATGCAGTTTACAAGCCAGGTGAAACACTTCGTATTACGTCTAACAATTCCGGATTTCTTCCTCTACTGTTCATCAGGGGTTCCGCCCAAGATTGAGCGCCGTGAGGGGCAGGAGACGATCGAAGTTGAGGTCGGTAAAGAACTTCGTCTGAAGTGTGAGGGGGGTGCCCCCGAGTCCGTGCTCGAGTTCCGCCATAATGGTGACGTCATCAACCAGGACACACACAACCTCGTTACCAAGGCGACGGATGTCGCCAAGAACCTGGCTACCGTCATACTGAGTCGGGATCCCACCGCTATCGATTACTCCGGAACGTACAGCTGTCATGACGTCGATGTTCCAGATCCAAGTGACTCGGTCCAAGTTGACGTCCTTGAACACCCTTCAAGTAAGTAGATAGTTATTTGTGTGAAGTCAGTGTTGTCCGCGTACGACGTCAGCACACACACGCACACAGACACACACACACACACAGCATATATATATATATATATATATATATATATATATAATCACATCTCAATTCGTTATTACTTGTGCCAGTGCCTTTTTGTCTACAGACACATAAACAGACACACACGCGCGCACACGCACGCAGGTACGCACGCACGCACGCACACAGATGGAGGAAATCCGCTCGCCAGTCTTAGCTCAGAGGCTATACGGTGTGTGTGTCTATAATTATTCGGTGCGCGAAAAAATAAAAGATGTCAGAATTCCTCGTAGCCGTGAGAATCGAGAACAGACCTTTCCATTGCGATGAATCCCCGACGACGAAAACGAAATGCCTCGCTACTACTACTACCGTCGACGGCGGAATTCCAGTAAAATAAACAAGGATTTGTGCCATGACCGCTGTTCGGATCTCCCGTTCTCGTCTGATCCAGGACGATTGCCGTCTGATCCAGGACGATGTTGGCCCCACATGGATAAGAGTTCTATTCGCGGCGGGAGTCGGTCAGCCCGATCGATTTGTGTCGTTCTGCTGCCTCCCTAAACCTGCCTTAAGCAATTCTATAAAAACAAATAAGTCAGTACATATTTGGTTTATCATCTCCACGAGATATGGGAACCTTCCCAGAAAACTGTAATCGATTATGCTGACTACAAAATAATGACGTCATTGGGATTCCCATCCGAGAAGTGTAATGACGTCATGGGAATTTCCTTTAAAAAAATCCAAATAAAAGCGAGAAGATTGCATTTAGAATGATAGAAACGTGAATCTAATCTTCAGATTATATCAAATATACGTTGTCGAACTCATTATCTAATATAATGGCTATTATTATTATTATTATTATTATTATTACAGCTCGAGTGGAGATTATTGAACCATCCGGTACTCAGACTAAGGTGATGGTTGGTGACACGTTCAGCCTAAAATGCCAGTCATCGGAGCAGACGACCATTACATGGTACCACGACGAGGACGAACTGGAAGACCAAGTATCCGGATACATGATCAGCGTCAGCGAGGACTCGCAGATGCACACGCGGACCAGCCTGATGACGAAAGAGGATGCCCAGTTCGAGGACGCCGGGGAATATCGCTGCGTAAACGCCGACTCGCCGCAAGATGACGCCACCATCCAGGTGGACGTCAGAGCGGAAGGTGGGTAGATTTTTGTTCTTGTTCTTGTTTTGTTCAGACGGCACTCACTCTGACAGCCAAATATAAACCGACCACGATAAAGCCCTTTTTTAATTTTAAATTAAAACTATTTGTTATTATTTTTAGTCCAGATTATTCTCTTCAGCGTAGTAGAATAAAGTCTTTAGCTTGGGTGAATTTTTTTTGGTGTCTGGTTTATGCTGCTTTGCAATCGTACCTCGAGATAAAGGGTATTATCCATATGGATTTTCATCCTTTGTACGTATAAGGGTCTGTACAGTCTGAAAAATGTATGTAAACAAAACCCATTTTTCCGGGTAAGAGATCTATTAGTTATTCCACTTTTCGCCAGGTGACAGCACACGCTTTCTTAGCTTCATGACCAACTGATGTAAATTTAGACTTATTCACAGATGACGTGAAAATGGGGGAACGTGGTCTTCGATCTTGATGATGATGTAAATATAGAAATATATAAACGTGTGTGTGGTGCGTGCGTGCGTGCGTGTGTGCGTCCGCGCGTGCGTGTGTGCATGTGCGTGCGTGCGTGCGTTCTTAGATAGGGTGGATGATGCTCACCCGATTTCCAGTGTCTTGTATCCGTACAGCATCTTTTTCTGATGGTCGAGTAGGTTTTCCTTTTCTAGTTTGTCGGAAAGTTTGAAACTTCGAACACTTTTCAGAACATTCAGTTTTCAGAGCATTCAGGTTTTTAACTGATCGGTTCCTCGATGTTACGTTATGCGTTAGACAGACCCCGGATGTGTCAGTGTCGTAGATAAAACTTTGGCATGCTCAGTATTAATACGCAGTTAGCCGGCACGTGACCCTAACTGTGTATTAGTTAAACGGTTCATTTTCTCTGATGGGCCGGATGCGCTCTTGTGACGGCGCGCCGGAAACGCGGCAACAACGGAACCCGCTAGATGTCGCCTCAGCCAGTCACGTATGGCATGCACGTGATTTTTTTTCTAAGCGCAAGACGCTGCTGGCGTTCATCTGCTCTGATTGTTAATCGGATTTTAGTGTTCATAATCGCTCATTCAGCTTCAGGGTCGTGAAGGATCCGGAACGCTTCGCCATAATGTCTTGTCCGTGCGCATAACCGGAAATACATCACTGAAATTACGAGAAAAAAATCACTGATTAGCTGGGCGCTGAAAGGCTTTATGACCTGACGCCATCTGTCGGAAATTATTAGCTAGAATCGCTCGCATCCGGGATGCTGTTTAGTGTTAGATCACGTGACATAAAGTAAAAGCAAAGACTTATGGGTATTAGGCGACTGAAAACGCAAAAAAAAACTCAGCCAAAAATAGGCTGAAATTCGCTTCCGTTTGCTCAATCAGTGATGTATTTCTGTTTATGTTTTAGGTGATGAAGATGGTGATGGTGATGATGATGATGATGGTGGTTTTCTAGGAAGCCTATTCGGTAGCGCCTCCTTCTCCTACTCCTACTTGATGACGTCATTTACGCTACTCGTATCGCTGACCGTCCTTTACGTCATTGCCGTCTAACGGGTACAACCATCGGCGCCAAATCGATCTGGAGACGCGTTCACGTGATGCGACGGTGCTGACCCACTCCGCCAAATGCCTTATAACATGCGTGCGTGTGTGCGTGTGTGCACGCGCGCGTGTGTATGTATATATATATATATATATATATATATGCGTGCGTGCGTGCGTGTGTGTGTGCGTGTGTGTGCGTGTGTGTGTATGTGTGTGTGTGTGTGTGTGTGTGTGTGTGTGTGTGTAGAGAGAGAGAGAGAGAGAGAGAGAGAAAGCAGACATTTAACGAAGCATTAAACTCGGCGTCGCTGTAGCCAGCGTTCCGTGTTTGTGATTCCGTCACGTTTTAAGCCATTAGCTCGCCGCCTTTCGCTGTTTTGCCGACGTTTTGCCGACGTTCCGGTGTTGTTTTACAGAGCGACGGCCAACAACAACGACTCAACAACACATATCTATCCCACTCCGGCCTTATCGAAGACGTTACCCGACTGTATTAGATTGGTGCTCAGTATGTATGTGTGCGTGTGCGTGGGTGTGTGTGTGCGCGTGTGTGCGTGTGCGAGAGAGAGAGAGAGAGAGAGAGAAAGTCTAAACCAAGTTGTGCCTTTACTTTGCCTTTTATAGAATACCTTTTTTCTGCATGGAATCTCAGCCTATTTTCTGAACATTTTCAATTAGTTTTTATAAAGATGTACATGTCTCCTTACATTGTATTATATCGTGGACAATGGCGTCATTTCTATTGAAACAGTCAGTTGAAGGAAATGTCAGATACGTCCATGTTTTATATATATATATATATATATATATATATATATATATATATATATAAGTTTTAGGTGGCTTTTTATTCCATAATAAAACGACCAGCATTATTGAGTGTTATACTTTTACATTTTGTTTTAAGTCACTCTTAAACATCTGATTTAGGGGGGGGGGGACATTTCAGCCAACACTATCCATGCCATCGCTAATTTAACTTATTCTCGGTTATAATCAGATTGAAGTATTTATTCAATATAGGATTCAATCACTAAGTCATTTAATTACAACATCCTGTCGTTACAGCGTACATTGTGTCTAACGGTCACGCGATGGCGTTCAATCACAGCAATCTTTCTTGATCGTCTAATCACCAAGACACTTAATCACTGCATTGGAAAAGCGTCCGGTCGTTTATTGTCTAAATCGCATAATAACCATTAATTCAATCGATGAAAACCACACGAAGTGACAGAAATTCACTCAGGCGGTCTTCAAAAGACATGCTTAATCTATCGATACTTTATCTTCGACGCCGTTCTCACCTGAGACACAATACCGAGGTGCTACTCACTGGGGGAGTGAGATTTTCGCGCCGAATGCGATCTACTGACGGATGTAACATCCGACAAAACCATGCCACTGTCGGACAAGCATCGGTTTTGATTCGATGTCGTGGAATTCTGTTCGACAGTGTGCCACCAAGAGCGGAATGGTTCTTTATTTTACGACAACGTCACTTAATAAATAAAAAATAACACATTTAATGCACACACAGAGACGGCCACACAGACATACTGACTGATTCACTGACTCACTCATTAACTCGCTCATTCTCTCGACTAGAGGTCCCCCATAAGTCATATTCCAGGTGTGATCAACGGAGAGGCAAACTAAACACTCACTCACTCACTCATTCAGTCAATGACTCAGTCACCCATTTATTCACTCACTCTTCAACTCGCAACGGATTGACGAGCACCGGTTGAAAAAATAAGTTATGAACGTTATGATTCTTCCACAACAGAGCTTCTTTCTCTACATTATGACCAGATGATAATCAAACTAATATCTGTGGGAAAAGCTCCCCGTTGAAATAATTATTAAAATCATACGTAGCTTATAGTGACAATAAAAGATAATTTGAGTTAAGCGAAAGACCACAGAGTTGCGGGAGTTTTACTTATTAAAACAAACACCCAGTTGAAAGAAAACAAACTTTACGTAAATCAATTTAAACTTTAGTAGCTGTAAGGTGAGATTCGAAATGTCAAAATGAACACTCAGAAACTTGATCAGAAAAACACGGTTGTTGAACTTCTTACAGTTAAGCTGAGGCAAACACAAAATAAAATTCTTCTTTGAGCTTGGATACGTGAACGACAAATATGACTGAAACAGTGGAATTATTTAAATAATAATAATAGGAATAAGAATAATAAGAATAATATATGTAATAGTAATGAATAAATAAATAAATAAACCCATTTCAAGACGACTTAAAAATCAATCCCTCTATTATGGGGTATTTAAAATGTTTCATATTTCTAATAGTTTTTAATCAACTTTCACGTATTTTCTTAACAAAGCATGTTCTAGGACACTGAATGGCCTAATTTGTGCCGATGTGTCGCTAAACAACATTCATCCATCCATCCATCCATCTTAACAAAGTGTCCCCGTTCAGCCTCATTCGATGATGTATTAAAAATGTGATACAGTATAAACATTATAATTGCTCGTATTTCTTCCACCCCGCAATCCGCCACCTCCGCTTATTCCATATCCAGAACAAAGTTCACTCGGCGGTTCCGTACCCGTGGAGGTGAGACGGGTGATCATGAAGGTAGGAGCCACTGTTAATCTGGAGTGTAGCTTCGAAGGTCCGGGAGAGTACCGACCGGAATGGTCTAAAGACGGCCAGTTGCTGTGTGCCGGACAGAAATACTCCATCAACAAAGAACACAAGACGACCAGCCTGACTATTAAGTATACAGGTGAATAGAGGTTTGCAACTCTTAATTTAGGTCCCATGGTCTGTATAGTAGCGAGGTTTGCCATAACCAGCTAGCACGTGGGTTTAAGCCAATGGCTGTATAATAACATTTATATTTAATTACCTTTTGTCGGCCGTATTTTTAATCGATGTATTTTATTTAATTAATGTATTTGTGTACATATTTCCTAAAAATGTTCTCCCTCAAAACACAATAGAAATACCTCTCTGAAGGCAATACTAATACACACAGACACACACTTACACATTCACACACGCACGCACGCACGCACGCACACACACACACACACACATACATATATATATATATATATATATATATAATCCACAGGACGGTATGATGCTGGGATCTACAAATGTGAGTTCAAAAACATCAACAACGGATACGTGGCCGGGATTTTAATATTCAACGTAACAGGTTTGATTTGTTTATTTATTTATTTGTTTTTGTTTGTTTGTTTATTTTTTTCACTCACCTAATTATCTGTATACAATAAATGGTGTTCTAGCAACAAACATGTATTATTTATTACGAGTCCAATAAATGTGTTCTAGCTCTAAGATGTCCCAGGATCAACCCACCACGTCACGGATCGTTCGATGCCTGTCCGAGACACGCTCTACACGGTGATTCCTGTTCGTTCCGTTGTGATCCGGATTACAGGTTGACGGACACGAAGCCCTTGGTCTGCGAACAAAGCGACGGAGTAACCTTTTGGGCGGGACAGATGCCGCGCTGTAAACGTGAGTTCCTAAAGCGCTTCTTTGCCAACTTTTCATCCTACTCTCGGTGGATATAATTCTTTATTAAAACTGTAAAGACGATTACTTCTAGCAATTTTGTAACTAAATTTGTAATTCTATGTAACGCTACAGATATTACCACGTTCATGTATTAACTGCGCAGACGCAGAAATTCCGATTCCGATTAACAATTGCGTGGGATATAAGGTATCCTAATGAATAGTCGACCCTCACCGTCTTCACTCGGCAAGTTCCGCGTAAAGATGTGTGTACTGACGTCATCAATATATGTACATATATATATATATATATATATGTTGTGTGTGTGTGTGTGTGTGTGTCTCTCTCTCTCTCTCTCTCTCTCTCTCTCTCTGTGTGTGTGTGTGTGGGCGCGCATGTGAATGTGTGTGTGTTAGTATAGTTGTGCTTAGTTATGCGTGTAACATCACCACTTTGTGGGTACCAACGCTCAGCGTGCATGCACAATCCATTATATAATGAATTAGCCAAAGTAATAACCTTTATCGAAGAGATCCGTGTAAACGCACACTTATAACGAAGTTTCTATCGACAGAAACACGTCTTTTAATTGGCAGTACCGTTTTCATACAATTCGGGGAGGTTGCGTGACGAAACGATTAGAACACCTTATAAATATTCACTATGTTTATGCAATAAATCGACTCAAAATATACATGGAATGGTGTAATGTTTCAGTTTATCCTTCCTTCTTATCTTTGGCCACTACGTAATTGTAAATTTCTTCTAAAATCCCCCTTTTCCAAGACATTTTCCGCGACAGGTTTTGCCGCGTTTGTTCGGAAGTCCCAGGATCTTATTAACATGAAATGCACTTAAAACCAAAACTAAACTATACATAATACTCTAAATTGACATTCTGTCCAAAAAAGGCAAACAGTGTATAGCTGTCTATTTGGCAAACGTGGACTTAAGTTCACAACATTACAACAAACATGGAGATGTGCTTTCGTGGCCAACATGTAACACGTACTGAGGGCGACCAGCAGATATTCAAACCTTATGCCAGAGACGCTGTCTATCCATAACTTGGAGACAGTCGCTGTTACGCCAGGGTTATCATAGCGTGCACCGTGTCTCTTTTCCTGCATATGGGTTACAACAGAATGTACGGCGATATCTAATGAGACAGTGATGTTCATTTGGCCTGTCAATCCTGGGGTATCTGATGGTAAATCTAACTGGTGTTGTACCAAGTGGCTCATCAACGCATCAATCATATATATATATATATATATATTATATATATATATATATATATATATATATATATCACATCAGGTATCACATAATATAAAACGTGATACTAGTTGGAAAAGAAAACATGATCAGTAAACTGAAATAATGTTATTCCTCCAATATTTATAATCAACTTTCTGTTAACCTAAAGTAGGTTATAGAAGATTCAACCGATGACCACCATTGACCTGACCAAAGCCATGTCCGTTGTTAGGCACATTTAAATCCGAGATTTCTTGACAAAGATATGGGCCTGGTACGTTCCAGTAGACAATACCGTATCTAAATAACACTAAGATGTGCCAATAGACCTATCCCATTTCGCCTAGTGCTTTCTCCAAAACGTGAAACAATTGTTAAAGAATGGCTTTCGGCGATGGTTAAATGGCTTGTCCTTAGGGTACGCTGGTGGATCACAGAAGATGCATCAAGCGCTTCTTTGGCGAGATAGATCATCAACTGGCAACCGAGTCATGGTTTTCATTTACCAGTTTGCCAGAGAATCATCAGCACACTACTAGAATGGCGGCTCTCAGTGAGTTGCGAGAAACGAAATAAACAATATTGTAATTTAATAATCGTAATAGAATTCTACCAAAATTAATATCGCATTATTTGTTAACATTATAGCAAATAACAAAACATGTGTCGACTTTATTACTTTCATTTGATGATATCCAATTTTTGGTTTTAGTAGAATATAAATACAGAATAATCACGTTATAATATCTACGATTATTCTGTAGTCGACAAAGATACTTTATTCGAATTAATACGGCGAAGAATGTTAGATTTGCTCCTACGATATGCGACTTCCTTATGTAGATACCGTAAGAATAATAAAAATAATAATACGAATAATACGGTACAAACATTGTACCAGTAGTCCCTAGTACATTTCAGAAGCACTGATGTAACACACCGAGGGGCTCCTCCGTGATCTAGCTGGTAGCGCGTTGGATCACCGATCAATATCAGCCGAGTTCGAATCTCGGCGTGGGCGTATATGAAGGGTGTTTCAACTTTCACTTCCCTTCATTACCGTCGGAGGTCACTCGGCCCATTTAGCCTACCATATGCACAAAAGTGGCCGTAAAACATAAATCTTCAATCATCAGTAAGACACCGAATTATATAACCGACGGTCAGTCAGTCTAAGCCTACTCCCGTTTTTTTTTTATAGAAACCTCCAACTGAAGTATATTAATTTATACTCAATTTCAGATCAGCTGTATCCAATAAGCAGGTACACCACGAATTATCTTGATATCGTACCTTCTTTCCCTATAGATGTTAAAGCCCGACATATCCCGGAAACTTTATGTTTAGAGTTTCTTTTTGTCTGAAGTAATATATAAATTATCTCCGGATCGGGCTGCGGACGTCGGATATAACTCGAATGGTGTTTCATCACATCGGCATTTATCTAACTATATAACTTATTAGTTCAAGGAACGGTTCGTTCTCGGATGTTACAAGTTATATATGTAATGCTTATAAAAGTAACCGAAAATTCCACAATACTATTCACGAACTATACCTGATATTGTAGATATAAGGAAATAATCCAAATTACTGGACAGTCCCCCAGACGATGATGATGATGATTGATGTTTTACGGCCACTTTTATGCACATGGTAGGCTAAATGTGCCGGACCTCCTCCAAAGGTAATGAAGTGAAGTCAGAGATGAAACACCCTTCAGATATGCCCACGCTGAGATTGGAACTCAGGTGGTAGGGATGTGTGCTCCAACGCCCTACCAACTAAACCACGCAGGTGCCCTACAGCTTCCTCGAATGCCAGATTGTACGTCGAAAAGGAACGAGGTCACGTGCTCTGACGTAAACAAGTACAATGATCTTGTAGCCGTCTCTATCCAGATCAAATAGGATCATTGCTGCTTTGGCTTAGCCATCCTGGTTACACGACCAGATCTCGGACTCAACCTACTGACTACTCCTAATTCAAGCCATCTGATTAGAAACAGCTATTTGGCGTGGCTCTTTATGCAAATGAGTTGGACAACCCCCAATACAATATAAACAAATATAATTTTGGAACATTCTTCCTGTTAAATGAACAAAAATGGCAATGATGTTTACTTGACCTTAATGAGTTTGCTGAGCGAGCTAGCGAAAGAACGAGGGAGAGAGAGAGAGAGAGAGAGAGAGAGAGGAAGAGAAAAGAATGTGTTATACTTAACATGCCATGCTTTATAATGGCAGTATGATATAATTTAGATTTTTGATATGTTTGTTTGTGTAGTTTGGGGATTTATCCTAGGCTGTCGCTTACTGAGCAGAATGTTGACAATGCGTTATATTTCTCATCATATTATTGCGTTATTGCTTACACTAACCAGCTGATGCGTTGTTGCGTTATTCCATGCACTGAGACTACTGTTATCTCTCTCCCCCCCCACTTCCTCCCCCACCCACTGACAGTTATACCGCAGGATGAGATAGAAGCCAACATGCCGATGAGTCTGAGTCACGTGCTGCTCCAGATTGGCTGGGATCTTGAGCTTAGATGTATACACCCAGCCACGTGGAGGAAAAACGGTCGTAAACTACAGCACGGCAATAAGTATCACATCAAAAATGGCCACTTGATCATAACAAATCCCAGTGAGTATTCAATAGATGAGTGAACCCGATGAAAATGTTGTTTGAAGTAGAATACAAACGTAACGTAGTATCTAGACACTTACTGCCATCTGGCGGGTTGTTGACAAAACTGTGTATTGAATAATTACAACCGTTAACATGTGTGGGTGGTCTCGTGGGGGAGTTGTTGACGTGATGTTGACATAAACGCTAAAATTAAAAATGGAGATGATGTGGTCGTTTAGTATGGAAGAAATGTTGACATAACCGAGGCGTAAATACGAAGAATGTGTTGCTTTCGATGGCCAGTACGTGCACAAAAAAAAGGGTGTTGACCAAAGGGTGTTAACCAAAGGGTGATATTATCAGTGGTATGATCTTAATCGAACTTATCTGTTGACTTGTCTGCTATTCCTGTGTTTACAGATAAATTAGACGCTGGCGGTTATGACTGTTATGTCCGTGATGCTACCAGTGATAACTTGATAGGGATACAGAAGTTTAATGTGACAAGTAAGCTATAGGTCAAAAAGTTTGTTGTCTCGGTGAAAGGTCGCCATAGTGACACTGGTTCAGTGCATCAACACCCACACATCCATAAAAGTCTATACGCACGCTTATATGTTGGAGTGGGCACACCTATGTAAAGCAAGCTTTGTATGTGTGTGTGTGTGTGTGTGTGTATGCGCGCGCGCACACGTTTGCGTGTGTGCGTGCTCTTTGTACTATTCAACTTTTATGCGATGCTAGATATATAAACGAGTTTAATAACCATCTCATATTATCGCCAGCACTTCCCTGTCCGCCATTATCGCCACCTCGTAATGGCTCCGTAGTACAGTGTAGTTCCCGTCCTGTGTACGGAGAGACCTGTATATTCCGGTGTAATCCAGGTCTCAGGCTGATAGGCAACAGAGCCAGGACCTGTGTACTGTCACACAGCAACACACAGGTCTACTGGACCGGCGGAGAACCCCGGTGTACAGGTGAGTACAGAAACAGTACAACAATGTCTTGTCCAAAGTATCATTTAGGCTATATTTATATATATATATATATATATATATATATATATATATATATATATATCATACCTAATTAACGATGACTTCGTGATTTTAGAACGGGGAGAAGTTTTATATTAATTTAAGCTAATGAATGATTACACCTTAATAAACTGACTAATGAACTCTAATGTAACTGGCCAGGTATAACTGGCTAAAATAATTGAATACATGTTTTCTGAATTTCTTTTTAACTCATTCGTTACTCGATACGTTTACTTCAAATTATATTTGTATCTGACTGAAGCTGTGTCAAAAGATAACTATATTTGTTTTTCGCCCCCCCCCAATGTAAATATCTCATTAAGAAGAGCTTAGCTAGTATTGATGTTTGTTTGTTTGTTTGTTTGTTTGTTTGTTTGTTATAATATGATATTATTATATTTCAGGTCCGTACTCTTCAAAACTAAAATACACAAGTGGATCAGTAAAATCATCATCATCATCGTGGGCGTTGTTGTTCTTATTGTTGTTATCAACGACTCACTGATGATGATGGTGGTGGTAATGATGATGATGATGATGAAGATGATGATAATGATGGAGCCAATGTTCGATGACGCCATTGTCACGTGACGCCACCGTGCGGATGGCGGTCGGCTGAATCACAATATCGGTCGCGTGCTCTCGTGTCAATGTGCATCTTTCTGCGTGCGTGCATCCGTGCGTGCTTGCGTGCGTGCGTGCGTGTTCGTGTCTGCCTGTCGGTGCGTAATGCGATGACACGTCAGATGTCAAATCTCAGGGTGTTTAGGCCAACGAAAACCGACCTTCAGTTTGACCTGTCTCTTCAACCGATGACGCCGCGTCGGGACGATTATAAAATAAGGTACCAAACATCCCTCTAAAACTTTCCGGATCAATTGTTGCTACTCTTCTGACGTGGCACCTTCTTCCTGTAGCAGAGTTTGAGCTCGAATTTTGTATATATTTATATATTTTCGTGCTAAATTAAAGCAAATTCATTTCGTTTTGTGCCGAATAATTGGTGTAGCTTGAAATTGTTCGGACTTCGGCGGTGTCCTCTTGCTCATACAGAGTTAATAAACATTCCAATATATATATATATATATATATATATATATATATATATATATGTAATTGTATAATACAGCAGGTTTTTAGCATTTCATCAATAATCATGTTTAATCAGCTGCCATCTTTGCCATGTATTCTGTTATCAAAATCGTGGAACCAGCTTTTATCCGTCTTCAGGAATTTCGTGGGCCCAAAGTAAATAATCTCAGTACAAACAACAAAACACTTGAAATTTCCTGTCTCCGACCTAAGTATTTGGTTTGTTGTGTGTTGGAAATAATCTACTTCGTGTCATAACGGCTATATCGGTATCACACAATTATGTTACCCTTTGCTGCTATAAGCTCTGTCTCTCTCGATTATATATAGCTGTTTCAGTGTGTGTGTGTGTGTGTGTGCGTGTGTGCGCACGTGCGTGCGTGTGTGTGTTTCGATTTGTATTGGTACATCTTCATGTGTTGATGCAAGTTGGCGTATGTGTTGAACTATATCAGTTGGCTTATATTTATGTCGGCCGCTAATTGAACGCAGACGATCTGGACTAAACACATGCCACATGTGTTTATGCTGGCTGGCATAGGCATATTTTAATATTAAACCAAAACGTTCCTCGTCGAATATAACACGTGCTTGTGTCGAATGGAATACGCCGGATGGCATGTGTTTATTTCCGATGGCATGCGTTACTACAAGTCGGTCTACCTGTTTGGTTTTTTTCGTATGATTTTATGATCATAATGTGTTATGTTGATGTGTTGTGATATATTTCGTTGTGTTTTAGATTTGTTTTCCACGTCGGTGAGTTAATTTCTACAAATAACTCGACCGTTCGTTTGATACGTCGTCGTTTCAGACAGTTCTCTAAACAAATCAGCTCAACTCCCATCGTCCCACCTTAATCCGTTGACTTCAGATTATCTCGTGCTACGGATTGATCCCGATGAAGATGCGCGTTTCTCGTCTTGAAAGAAACAAATGTCACAAAACTGTCGTCTGTTTTGTGTTGGTTTGGCTGTTCTAATTCGTCATATGTGCGGGTTGTTGTTGTTGTTGTCGTCGTCATCGTAATTAACCTATTATAATTAGCTCATTACGAGCTACTTGCTTACGTCCTGTGACCTGACACAGGTAGGGTAGTCGGATGGAAGAACGTAAATATCCCGAACACGCTTACATTCATTTCATAGTTCTTGTGATAACGGCTGGTACATGGCTGCTCCAGGGAGAATGCAGTTTCAGTTGAGCTAATGACCTTACCTATTTCATATATATATATATATATATATATATATATGGTCATTACAGGACAGATTGGGACAGTTGTCTTGCTCGGATGACTCTTCCTTAAGCACGATATCCATGTTTCGTATTACCTGTGTTGCAGCATAATTCATCCTAGGTTCAACTTAATCCGCTTATATATATATATATATATATATATATATACATATATATATATATATATATATATATATATCTTTAGTTGTTCTATTTTGAGTTTTTAAACATTTATTTCCTATTTAATTGTCAAATAACCTCACAGAACTATGTTTATCCATTACTAATTAACAAATCACTGGAAAATGAAATGATCCCCCCCGGCGAGTTAACACTTTATAGATGCAATATTACATTCCCAGACTGACACAAAAGCGTAATATTGTATTAGAAATATGCGTGTGCGGGTTTTAGAACGTGTGCCTGTTACATGGACACGTCTAATCCTTTTACACGAAGTCCTGTAATCCCGTTTCCCTCAGCAGTTGTTTCGACGAGATGCTTACAGTAATCCTTGTTGGCCCATGATGTCATTGGTAGGGCTCTAAATAGCCAACTCCGAGTTATCGCGATCGAATGTCAGTGTCGGCTGTGTCTGTGCGGTGTTTCATCTATTAACAAGATGGTTCAGCCTAATTATCTCATCATTCCTCTACGGCAATGCTTCTCAAACTGGTGAATGATTCTCCCAAGGATGAATGAAATTATTCTGAAGCTGACTGGAGCCAGAGCGATGAATGAAGTCGCCGAAGGACTTAGTTTACTCAAATATTTATACTTTTTTCTACACTTAAAAAGGCATGGCCATTAAAGTGACAGAAGTAAGCTGCTGTTACTTTTTAATTTGATACGTTTCTCTTTCTATCTCTGGCATGCTAATTTCAAAATAGCAAGATGTTAAATTTTGTTACTGAAATATAATAGTTTATGGGAAACCGGAAGAGCTAGAAGATTTCTGTTTACTAAGTTTACATTATGTAAACTAGAGAAATTCAAAAAATTCTTCTGTGTTTATTGTTTTCGTCATTCCTAGTTTTCTTTACATTTTTTTACTTAAAAACTTTAGTAAAATAAATACTTAAGAAACAAGTTAATGTACGATTATTATTCATGTGACAAAATGAGAGAAAGAATAAGAGAAAAGTGGATTTTAAAAAGCGTAAGAAATTTTGTCGCGAGTGAATGAATTTTTCTGATAAAGACCCGAAAGTAACTAACACTGAAATTGTTTAAGAAGTACTGCTTTAAGGAGCCATCTCATGGCCAAAATAACGCTGGTGATAATAGAACGTGTAGAACTAGGTATAATAGGTGGAAATCTGCGGTTTAAATATGGTCAAGATTTGGTGTTATTTCGCGACCGGCCCCGCCCTCATATCGAAGTGTTATGGCCTCTAAATAGGTCACACCAATAGGTTTTATGTGTGCATAGGTGTTTGGGTATGACGTAATATCAATGTCACGGGCGATATATTAAGTAGTGTGAAGGATATTATTTCTTAGAGTGAATGACTGTTTTGTTTAGCCTAGTCACACCTGAAACACCCGGCCTATGGTCGATTATCTGGGAAAATCAGATGGCAATATGAAACATCCCACAGACAGATAACGTACTCAGTGAGAGTCGAAGCAACTTCCGTGTGTAACAACTGCGTTACAGGGATGGCGATAATACGATTACAGTGCGTGATACAAAATCTTTGTCCAATGACATCGTGAAGATACTATATTGACAACTTATAAAATGTATATATTATTCAGATATTATTATTATTATTTATTATATCTTCCTGTTCATAGCGTGTCGATTTCATGCTTAAAAATTGCCCAAATGGAGCTTCCGAAATCAATCGACATGCTAATAACACTTTGTCATCAAGATCTTCAACAGCAAACATCGACATTCTTACAACATCTAAACATCCACGAGAGCGTAGCGAGAAGACTATCATGGCTCCAAATCCTATCATACTAAAACGCTTGTGAACCAACACTCAGGTGTACCCGATGAAACCGAGGCCTATCTGTGTCAGGTCATTCGGCTGTAGCCAAATTGGTCGAGGGTGGGGGGGTGGTTGGGAGGTGGCTGGTAAACCCGAGAAACGCCTTTGTTGTAGACGTACTGCAATTTTACCTAGAGGCAAATCCTTCGGAAATCTCTCACCTCGGCCGAGGCCGGCTCGATGACCGCTCCGGTTTGTGTGCGCGCGGTTCGCGGCGCGCGCGTATGCGTAACGCGCGCACCTCGTGTGGCTGTAGATATTTTTGCATCGGTTAATTTAAATGTTATTTACTGTGGGATGTAAATAATGGCATTTACCAAGACTTATTACATAACGATATTGTCAGCCAAACTGTGATGTCTCGAAATAAACTATCAGTTCACTTCGAATCCTCGTTCGTGTCTTTGTTTGTGTAAACAAACTATTGCCGTTGTTTGTGTAAACAAAATATTGTCGTTGTTCATTCTTATTCATTTCGTACTTATATAACTCTTGAAGATATATTAATCGTGATTCACCCATCACATACATTTCCGTGGCTTAACTGGTAGCCTGGTTGGCCATAGACCTATACTGTCTTGGTTCTACGATTGGATGAAGGGTGTTTCATCTTTCACTTCACCTCATTACTAATGGAGGTCGTTCGGCATGATTAGGAATTCTTCCGTCTGTAAAATGTATCACGTTATACAAAAGACGTCGTTATTGCGGGTTCGCCTTTCGTAACACCGTTCTAACACCTGTAACAACGCTGGACGATTCATCATTCAAAGCACTGTCACATTAATATTTCATATGAGCCATATTTTCCCGAAAAGAGTGAAGCGGCACAACATATAATTGAACATAAGAAACGAGATTATTGAGAACCATTTATGAATATCGTTACACAGGATTTATTCCTCGTTTATCGACTTATGTTACGAGCCGTAATAAAGAAAAATATTTTAAAAAAGAACTAACTTTAAAGGTGCCTTCTGTATCTATATACAGTAGAATATACAATACGAGACTGCATATGTCTCATCACATCACACAACTTGACCACGATTCTGGCCTATATATAGATAGATGTTTCTACTATAAGCTGAGACATCCAGTAATAAATATTCCCGATGATAATGATTATTATTATTATCATTATTATCATTATTATCATTATTATTATTATAACACTATATTAATACAACTCCATGAGGACCCTTCCACGAAATGCACTTTAAGCATAATTCTAATAGTGTACATACCTTAGGAATAATATATATATATATATATATATATATATATGACATTAAACATAAAAATAGTAGAATACACAATAATATCAGTAAACACCTAATTATAGCAGTATGCTATCTAATAAGAGAAAACACATTTATAGCAGCAGCATCATAATTAAATTGGTAAAACTACTGAAACCAGGATATTAATATAAAATCTATGACATTTTCTACAATAATATATGGCCTTAATAAATCGAGATATCCAAGCCAAACGAAGACATGTTGTCAGTTAATTCAGTCATATCTCAAACAAGAAAAACTGATTTTCCCAATTCATCCTGATCCTGAAAATTGTGCCAATAAGGATTTGACCAAAATCCTTCTTTAAAGTAAACATATGTCTCGATTTCAATCATCACAATCCAGTCATAACCTAGATAGAGGCTTCAAATCTTTTTCTCGAGGTTCTGGATTAGGATGTTATTCCTGAATCTTATTTTGTGTGTTATATAATTGATGTGATGGAGATTGTGTGTGTGTGTGTGTGTGTGTGCGCGCGCGCGTGTGAGCGCGCGTGTGTATATGGGTGTGTGTGTACGTGTGTGTACGGGGATATAGAGAGGCATAGCCGCAGAACATCAACACCTCTAAACCTCCTTTGATTCCTCTACTTCCACAAATCTAAATCAAATATACATACATTAATCTAAAAATAAAATTTCTACAACTCCATATATCGATATATATATACGTATACCTATGCATATGTCTGGTCTACTCCTCAGCCTGTGGGAACCAGCTAATTCACTTTTTGTACACGACAAATATGTCACACTCACAGGAAAGTGGCTACATGCAGGCTACTTGCAAACTTGGAACCAGGTAAAATATACCATTTCACACCGCAACTCGCAATAAACAACACGTATGTGTGGTTGGTTCAATGGTGACTTGCTACATACATAGCAAACTATTTTGACACCACAGTTTACATTCAACAGTAATTATCTGTGGTCCAAAAGAAACCTGTATATAAAGCATTTCGACACCTCAGATGCTGACCTCAGCTTTATTCTGGGTTCGAATAACTGAATAAATCCTATCTATATGAACCATGTATCAATACACGTCCGAATGGTCTGGCGTCGAAGTTCTTCTCTAACCTAAGTGAAAATTTAAGCCTTTTGTATACCCTCAGCGTGTTAACAAACATTACAGTTTGTTCATAGCAAAGAGAATGTACACTAACTCAGTATGGACTCACTGAAGCGATTTAACTAAAATAAAAACAAACTAGCAATATTGCACAATGGATTATTACTGGACTAGAACGAAATATCGTCTCAAACCTGAGTAAATACTATGATTTACCCGAACTAACAGCTAATCCTCATACGTTTCCGTTCATCACTAACTGAACGTTCATTCACGCATAATTTAGCGTCCCTAAGTATATGCAGTTAGGTGTGGTGGGATCTAAATTAAAGCGCCTATCCACTTGATCTATTTGACCCATGGTCGAGAACAGCGGATTTCAGACAGATCTCCGATACTGCGAATGACACGTCGGGATTAATAGCTTAATAGCTATACATTTAACAAATTTCCTATATCAGTGTAATCTAATTACTCATAATATGGGAAAAAACTCTGTCCGCAGCTTAATACCCATGGAGATGCCTGCCGGAGTAACAAACGACTCCAGGAGTATAAATCCATCAAACAGCATTGTATGAATTAATAGTTCGTTTCGCCAGACCACATAAGATATAAAACATTTCGACACCTAAGATGCTGACCTCAGCTTTATTCTAGGTTCGAATAACTAAACAAATCGTGAATTAAAGCTATGGACGATTCACCAGGGAAATATAAAAATAGCGGCGAGTTTCACGCTGAGAAGTGAGCTCCGGTGGCCTAGTGGTTAAGCACCCGGCACTTGGTGCCAACGGTCGCAGGTTCGAACCCCGCAAGAGGTCGAAACTTTTCCAGGGATTAATTTCTCGACTCACTACATCGTGGGTGGCTGACCACGTTAAATGGCGCTGCCGTCTCCACTGAATTATTTAAAATAAAGGGAGACGTTAAAAACACCCTGGGGACATAAAACACTCTGGCAGTGACCACCCTCAGAGTATTTCGGCTCCATCTTTCCGTACTGCTCCCCTGTGAGTGGTGGGGGAGGAGGTTTCTCAACCACTCCAACATAGAGGCTGTGCTGATTAAGCGACAGCCTGGGGATTCTCCCCGAACAACAAAACCAAACCAAACCACGCTGAGACATAGGTAATGCGTGTGTGTGTGTGTGTGTGTGTGCGGGCGTGTGTGTGTTTCTTCTTCTTCTTCAAGTATGTATGTGTGTGTGCGTGTGTATGTTTTGTTGTTGTTGTTAAGTTGAGCTGATTAACATCGTTACTCGTCACACCTGAGTTATATGACCCACAAATACAGATTCAAGCCGGTTTCAAACCCACAACCTCCGGCGCTAAGCACTTTATTAGACTGAATGAGTGAGTCACTGAGTACTTATCTTCATCTTTGCATGTCTTCGTATGAGCAGATTTGTGCGCATACGCGTACGAATTGGTGTATCACAAATAATTATTTGACCAGTCTGTCTGTACATCTCTCAGGGTGACTCCGTAGCCGCCCAAAATTGTGCCTATCTCTCCCCCGCCCTTTCTGTCTGTCTGGCTGTGTGTCTGTCTGTCTGTCTGGCTGGCTGGCTGCCTGTCCATGTTTCAGTAGGTTTATTATTCAATCCCTACACTAGCAGAAGCTGCATGAATGGTCATTCACTCCATCTAGACTTACCTGGCTACTCGCACGAATGACCTTCAAACCGATAAAGGTCATCAACGGTCGTATGTTTTTGCCGTCTTCGTGCTAGGAATACCGAAGACGATTTGTGAACAAAGTCGACGTGACCTTCTCTACTTAACCTCATTCGTTTGAGAGACGTTATTAATGCTGTTATTATTTATCCGGTGATTGTTCCTCAAAATTAGGAACAACAATCACGGATAAACTCCATCTTCTGTAGTCACATCAATGGACAGGAATCTGTCTTAGTTCAGATCCGGCACACACACACACACACACACTCACTCACACATACAAACGCACATACACTTACAGATACACGCACAGACACAAATACACTTAACATTCAGTGCTGCTTGTTTAAAAATAATTATTGTCTAATAATAATTAACACGTTTTTAATGTCGTTCTCATGTACTAATAAAATAATTATATGACCACAGAAATAAACAGTAGATTACGTGACGGGCGTAGATTACGGGACGTGGCGTAGATTACGTGACTAGCGTAGATTACGTGACTGGCGTAGATTACATGACTAGCGTAGATTACTTGACTAGCGTAGATTACGTGACTATCGTAGATTACGTGACTAGCGTAGATTACCTGACTAGCGTAGATTACCTGACGGGCGTAGATTACGTGAACGGGCGTAAATTACGTGACTAGCGTAGATTACGTGACTGGTATAGATTAAGTGACTAGCGTAGATTACGTGACTGGCGTAGATTACGTGACGGGCTTAGATTACATGACTGGCGTAGATTACGTGACGTGGCGTAGATTACGTGACATGGTGTAGATTACGTGGCGAGCGTAGATTATTGTAGAATATTATTATAAAGCTAATTCTTTTGTAACGATTAAACATAATTAATAATCTCTACTCCATACCGAAAATCGGTCGATTGATTGATTGGTTCGTTGATTGGTTCATTGCTTAGTTGGTTCATTCATTGATTGGTTGATTCGTTTTGCTTGATTTCAATTAACTAATGCAATTATTCGATCGGACGCCATTTTGTCACATTTACCTGCGTATGAAGTGGCTAACAAACAAACAAATAAAACAAACAAACAAACAAACAAAACAAACAAACACCCCCTTAGAACCGAGCAAGGATAGTAATGGACCTTTCCTCAATTAGCTGTCTATCATTTTCTGACCTTTAATCGGGTTAATTTGACGGGAATACTTAAAATACAATGTGCTTCAACAGTCGGCTACATAGACCGAGCGATCCACAAACCTAATGCGGCGAAGCGAAAGATGAAACACCCTTCAAACGTAGTTGGATCCGGATTTAAACCCGGACGATATATGGCCGCATCCAGCCGGCGCGTTCTGAAATCGGCTATATGGCGATCGGGGTTAAAGATGCTTTCAAATATATCTGATCATCTACGGGTTCCGGTAGTCTTAATCAAACTGAGATATAAAGAGATGGTACTGTCTTAAGGAGACCATTGTTATTTTTTTTAAACAACTAAGTGATCGATGATGATGAAGATGACTGATGTTTTACCTTCCCCTTTGTGCACATGGTAGGCTAAATGGGCCGCGCGACCTCCAACGGTTTTGAAGGGAGGTCAAACACGAAACACACTTCAGATAAGGTTCGAACTCAGGTGGTAGTGATCTGTGATCGAACGCGCTACCAGTTAGACCATGGAAGAACACTAATTATTATTCTTTATTAATCTTTGAATTAAGTCATCGAAGAGTAATAATTTATGTATATGTTCGTAATTTTGACAAACGCCATTCGCTGACAGAGCTCTCGATGTTTGTACTCTTGAGCTCTGGAACTGTTTACCTACAAAATATATGTACGAGTAAGCGGGTGATAAGCGAAATATAGCTCATTTAAAAAAACATTGTTGTTGAGCAACGAGCTTCCATTTCACGAACAGACAGTCAGAAAATTGTCGTGTGCACGTGAAATGGAACTATATTTATACGCTTTCAAGTGAATGGAATAGTGTACGAAAATGGGAAACATTTAATTGCAAATAACTGAAAAATAATCTACGACCTCTTTTTTCCGTGAACAACAGCAAAATAGTTTACTAAAGTAGCCGTCTACATAACGGCATATTGTAACACCGCTTCAAGCTGGCTTGGCCTGCTTAGCCGCAATCGAATATCCGAACTCTCAGTTAACCGGCACATAACCGTATTTCCGACGAGCTAATAGAGGTTTAACTGTACATGTCGCTGTGATGGTGCATGATATCCCATTTTAAGATCTGCGTCTATGCCGTACACTATTAATCTGTAAATTACTTTATTTATATAAACTTCTTGTTTATCAATAATACCAATAATACAAGACACGACTGTACAACTTGCGGCATCTTTAAAAACATCCCAGCTGCCCATTTCCAGCCACAAACAACGAAAATGTTTATTAAATGACAAGATCGGTGATGCCACCCTACCCCCCCCCCCACACACACACAGATGACGAGAAGCCAAGGCGGCCATCGCCGGCTGCTGATGTAGGCGGCATGCCATCGTAGGCTGGCTGATAGATAGATAGATAGAGAGAGAGAGAGACACACAGACAACAGTCGGAGCAGTTGTCGCGGAATTCGGTCGTGGCTCGTCGAAGACTTTTTGTGGGCGGAGAGAAGACACGGACGTCTTGGTCAACCGACGGAGAAGACGACAACCTTCAGAACTGAGTCACATCGACTGAACTCCACCACACCACCACCACCACCACGACGGCTCGACGTACGCGAAAGATGGATCTCAGGACAACCGGCTGGACAACCGTTCTGCTGTTAATCGGCTTCGTTTCGGCGGCCGGTTGTCTCCGGGTCAGCAAGAGGTCGATCATTCCGGAGATGGATGACCTTTGGTACAAGGAGAAGAACAGAGGATCCTATGGATTGCTCAAGCCCTTGTTCTATAAAGGTAGGCTTCGCTGCGAAAACTCCCAGTAAGACACAATACCTGTTCAAGGTTGCTTTCTAGGAAAAATAATAATAATCTTTTAAATCTCTTATAGGGTTTTTACAGACATATTATTTGTGGTGTTATTATGTTACATATTAATTTTTCAACGCATTTGATTGGCTCCTGCTAGTAAGGACGCTTTATGAAATACACATTATTATTATTATTATTATTATTATTATTATTATTATTATTATTAAAGTAGTAGTAGTAGTATTTGTTCTTGGGAGTTTCTAGTTCATTTTAGTATGCAACATATACGAGATAGTGAGTACTTATATTACGGTGAATAGTTTGTGGCCAAGTTCAACTCAACCCAACTGACACACGCGCGCGCGCGCAAACACACACACGCACACAATTAAACTTTAAAAGGTAACGCCCTTTAAGACCACACATCAGTGGCACTAAAAATGGGGTACGGAAAAATGGCATCGGAAAAAAATGGCATCCGGAAAGAATGGCAAAGTGAGAAATGGGAAATAATGGCACCAGTTTTTGTGTTGATATTTTGCTGGGTTCTTTTCTTATAATTATTTGTACTTTTCTGTGTATTTTGAGTGAAAATAAGTACATGTACATGTGTATTATCAACTTTATTTTTCATTCACACACTAAAAATCTACGGGTAAATCAGACTATCAACTAACTTGCAGTGCCATTCAATCACTTGGTTGGCACTAAAGCAATAATTAGGGAAGCTACAGTATTTAGTGAACCTACAATAATTAGGGACGCTACATTTTTAAAAGTACAAAACCGAGGTTTTGCAAAAGAGGACGCTTCGAATAATTAACTGTAACACTATAACAGTCGTACTGATCCACTCTTCAAGCATTCTGGCATTCTCAAGTTATCCAGTCTTTATAAACTTCAAGTTTTGTTCTTTATGCATAATTATTCTCGTGATAAACTGCCCGTGTCATTCCGTAATATATTAACGTTAAATCGCGTTATAAATGTTGTACACGAAACCAGACAGGTCGATATGTTCCATGTTACGAAATCTAAGTGCAAATTTATTGATAAATTGCTACTATTTCAGTTTCCCCTGTCGTGGAATGAATGGTATCCCAAACTAAACATCCATTCAACATATAACTCGTTTAAGCGATCTGTAAAAACAATCTTTGTGTGTTACGCTACTCCCTCCATTTTCTTTGTAAATATTACTGTATTACTACATAAACTAATGATCCTATTGCCAAATTACAGTTTGCTTTATCTAAAACAATATTAAAATAAACATTATAAAGCTTACCAAATAAGAAACGTGTATAAGACTTGTTACTAAAAATCATAAGGACATTTTTTTCCTTCAACCAAAATATCTCGAATGAGTTGATTAGATCGTAATTGCTTCGAATATTTACAGTTTTCACGATTATTATCATTGTAATATTATTTAGGCCGGATGATTTATTGAACTATCTCTGAAGATTGGCGACTTTTTATTCGAAGATGTACAATCTGTTGTCAGTCTGTATCCGTGTAGCATTGTCAACAACTTGACGTTATTCGTGTTTTTTTAAGCACAACATGATAACAACATGATAAGTTAACAACAACAATAACAACAAGGTCGTGATGACATTTACGTATGTAGCTGTTTTGGCCGGTTTCTTAATTGTTAAATTATTCCCCAAACAAAAATGTGGACCTCAGATTTCTGTAAACTTTTCCAATCGCTGTCTATCAGTAGTAAATAGCTTAATGGATAACCATAAATCGATCCGAACATCCTAAAGACGGTTACTATGGTAACTTTGAAAGAGTTATCAGTAAACTTCCGGTATTTTATGATAACCAACGTGCATTTTATCAGAATTGAATTAGGTATCAACCTTTACAAAATATTGGCTAAATACAGGCAGAGATTACAGGCGTTTACAGGATCAGTGTAATCGATTACTATTACGATTACTGGATAATGTAACCATTACGATTACGATTACATGCATGAGGGTATTATCCAGAAGGTTGACTAAGCTGAACCCTCGGGACCCCGCAGGTACTAGGAACCCATCAATGGTTTTGCTGAGTACTGTTACCATATATATATATATATATATATATATATATATATATATATATATATATATATATATGGCGTTCTCTCTCTTTGTGTGTGTGTGTGCGTGTGTGTGCGCGCGTATAAAATCCGGATTATACCCACATATATTCCTACAAGTATATATATTAATCAAAGTGGGAAGTATTTTGTACATACATTACCTATTCTAATACACCATCTACTAAATTGTGTCAGCTCAGCATTAACCTCAGCTGAGCCCAACCTTTATCCCTCGTGTTAAGCCCATGTCCAGCTAGATGTATTGCCACTTCAACGTGTTTGTTGTGAGTTCATCCCATTGTTCGGCAATATCTATCTATTTCACATTAGTAAAGCCAGGTAAATCGCACATCACCACTGCCCACACAATATAGAATACATCACGTCAAGTTATACAATGTTAATTAAAACCAGGCGTTTGTCTCGCTGTAGTTATCGCTGTACGAACCAGCAGGGCTGGCTAGGTGACGTAACGTGTGTGACGTCACTATAGGCGTGAAAGTATCAAAACACATAGGCAGGTAGCAGATAAGTTAATTAGCACAATGAAAACAACTCTTTGTCTGGTGGCCAACACCTGTTTCAAATGATTCTAAAAATCACGACTTTTGCTGCCAGCACTGTTCGCCCTATCTCATGTTTCTGGTAAACTATGCGTACAATAATTGCTTTGAGCCAGCTGCCAGGTAGAATATGCACGCATGCTCAGTGTTGGCACACAGTGTTTCGTGACGTTGTACACATACCGAGCCAAAAACAATACCAACAAACGCATGCGGATGACGCCAGTAAAAAACCCTACAGGGAGGAATTTGCCGACTGGAGACGGACAGAACCGAATATTCAAGAGGTTGCCATATATGGCCCCCCACTTGCGCTGACATGTTGTATATAACATAATTAGCCTTTGATAATATCATATAGTGAGCTCCGATGGCCTAGCGGTTAAGTACTCGGCACTTGGTGCCAACGGTCGCAGGTTCGAACCCCGCAAGAGGTCGAAACTTTTCCAGGGATTAATTTCTCGGCTCACTACATCGTGGGTGGCTGACCACGTTAAATGGCGCTGCCGTCTCCACTGAATTATTTAAAATAAAGGGGGACGTTAAAAATCCCCTGAGGACGTAAAACACTCTGGCAGTGACTACCCTCAGGGAATTTCGGCTCCATCTTTCCGCACTACTCCCCTGTGAGTGGTGGGGGAGGAGGTTTCTCAACCACTCCAACATAGAGGCTGTGCTGATTAAGCGACAGCCTGGGGATTCTCCCCGAACAACAAAACCAAAAACTTAATATCATATATATATATGTATGTGTGTGTGTGTGTAATTCTTTGAAAATGTATTATGTACTAAGAATCCCAAACCTATTATAAACTAGTCCCGAATGTGATCATGTAGACTGGGAAGAGTCTTTCTGTTTCTAAGTCAGACGTCTACTTAGCGCCAAGAGCCTTATATACTGTTGATCATATTGTGTGTGTGTGTGTGTGTGTGTGTGCATGTGTGTGTGTGCATGCGTGCGTGTGTGTGCGCGCGCACGCTCGTCATCATAAAGAGGCGTGAAATAAGTAAATTCGCAATAACAGATAGCCCAGAACAAGCGAAAACTAATTAAAATACAATAAAAACACGTTAAAACATTTATACACAAACACAATGTATATACAATCAATTATTTACACCGAAAGCATTTTAACGCATTATTTCAAAAAGTGGGTTAGGTCACGGCTTTTGGACCTGATTAATGACGTAGCGCGAGGTTTGGCTGTTTAGGCATTTAATAATAGTAATGACATTCGTGTGTTTGGATGTGTGTGTGTTTTCAGATGTGTAGGTGTGTGTTTCGGGGGGGGTGTTCTTTTAGAACACTTCCATAATCCGCTATCAAATGATTAATTCTCCCCGTATTACCTTTAGTAAGCTGACAATGTTTATTACGATCTGACTCTCCTACTGGCTGTCTCACACATCGAACTCCCATAAAAACATCACGTTTAGAAGTTTATTCCGGACTTTCCTCTATAAGACCTGTAGGTAAGTGTGATTCTACGTGTACACGCATTAGGCATCTTGTTTATTGGGATAAGTAATGCCCGTGGTCCAACATGTCTAGTTGAGCTTTGGGTATTCACTGCAGAACACATTCTGTGTCATCATCATCATCATCATCATCATCAACTACTTCTTTATCATCTACAATATCAACAAAAGTATCATTATCATCATCCTCATCATCGTCGTCGTCATCAGCTTCATTATTATCATCATAATCATCATCATCATCTTCTTCATCATCGTCATCATCACAAACTACATCATCATCACAACTACATCATCGTCATAATAATCATCATCATCATCACCATCACCATCTCCACCACCACCATCATCATCATCATCATCATTATCGTTATTATTATTATTATTATTATTATTATTATTATTATTATTATTATTATTTTTCATCATCATTATCATCATCTATGTCATCGTCGTTGTCATAATCATCATCATCATCATCATCAAACTACTTCTTTATCATCTACAATATCAACAAAAGTATCATTATCATCATCGTCGTCATCGTCGTCGTCATCATCTTCATTATTTTATCATCATCATCATCATCATCATTCTTCATCGTCATCATCACAACTACATCATCATCACAACTACATCATCGTCATAATAATCATCATCATCATCACCATCACCATCTCCACCACCACCATCATCATCATCATCATTATTATTATTATTATTATTATTATTATTATTATCAGCATCATCATTATCATCATCTATGTTATCGTCGTTGTCATCATCATCATCATCATCAATATTAAACCTAAAAACACTTCACATCATATTATTACACTCCGAGTGAATACCATTATGATACATTACAATTTCGGTGAATATTTTTCTTTCCTGCCGAAGTCTTATTCAATATATTTATATTTATTATGTCACCAAACAGGCGGCCATTGAGTAGAGATTTCCTCAACAAACACGATTTACCTTAACGAGACATAATTAGTTGTAAATGAGTGTCCGAGAAAGTGGCATTTCGACGTGAAAGGGAAATGTTTCTTGTACAAAGGAGCTGGAATCTATTTATCATCATCATCATTAGTATCATCACGTCTGTGTTCTTCATCATCATTATCATGAACAGACACAGACCCACGTTTATCTTCATCATCATTATCACGAACACACACACACGTTTATCTACATCATCATTAAGACACACACACACCCAAACACACACACACACACACACACACACACACATATATATATATATATATATATATATATATATATATATCACACACACACACACACACATGTATACACACCCTACACCTCATTCCCACAGAAATACTCTTTGTGTACCCGTACCTCTGTGTGTACGTTAGCGTGCGCCTGTGTCTGTAAGGACGTTTACGTCTGTACGAACGTTATTTGTATATATAACTGTATCTATGACTGTATCTATAACTGTATCTATGACTGTATCTATGACTGTATCTTTGCACGTACAATTCATCGACACACGAACGTATTCATCCGCATTCAAATTTCAGCACAAAAAGCCACAACTTAATTACCGATATAATCTAATTAACGTCTCGTTAGCGTCATCATAACTTTGTACTTAGTCACATAAACAACGTGAAGTATCTCTTACAGCTTATAGATATTTTATGGTTATAACAGAGATTGAGCGATAATAGGGACCGGAAAGGAGTGAGAGGGGAGAGGCTGTGTTTGAGTGAGTGAGAGAGAGAGATAGAGAGAGAGAGAAAGAGTGATGGATGGAGGATGAGGGTGGATTTCGAATGGGGTTTTGTGCGTTGGAGGGGGAGGGGTGCGAAAGAGGAGGGTAGGGTGGACTTACAATGGTGTTGTGTATGTGTGGGGGATGTGCGAGAGAGAAGGAGTGTGGGGTAGACTTACAATTGTGTGTTTCTGGGGGTCATGAGGGAAGGATGTGAGAGAGGGGAAAGGTGAGAGTGAGTCTGTGAGAGAGAAGGGGAGGGTGTACGAGTGAGTGAGAGATAGGGGTGGGGTGGTAGAGTGAACTTACACGATAGAAAACACCCACTTGCCGCCTGTGGAACACCTTGACCACAATTACATCAGCTTTACTACAATCCACCTCCGCACAACGGATCTAATTAAGGGTTTTTCCGGAGTCACGGCCATTCGACGGCGAGAGATAACGGTGTCGTCACGACCGACGTCTCTCCTCATACGGACATCTGGCTGACTTCTGGCTCGCGCTTAATGACGCCGCTTCTTTTTTATGGTTTCAGGGTTCGAATATCGGAAGCCCTATAATGAGGCGTCCTACGAATGGCGACAGACCCGCCCAGTGGCGCCATCTGCCGACGCCGGAGCGCACGGCAGGATCCATCCGTGGCAGGAGGACGGCGACAGGAGGACATTTTACGGCGGTAAGCTTAGATACAGATGTCGCCACCGTCTGTCTCGTTCTTGTTTACAGCCAACTATCGGGCTGGCCAATAAGAGAAGCGGACTTGATCAGAGACGTTCGTCTCTGTTGGTACGCTGTGTCTTGGCGGGTTATTGCTGGTAATTCGGGATTTATGCGACGTCCGCGCGTTCTACGGTCTGTCGGGAAAAACCATCCGGTAGCTTTAATCTTTACATTGTTTGATGTTTATCACCCACTCACTCACTAACTCACACACACACACACACACACACACACACACACACACACACACAGGGCACCTCCGCGGTCTAACTGGTAGCGCGTTGGATCACTACCACCCGAGTTCGAATCTCGGCGTTGGCATATCTGAAGGGTGTTTCGTCTCATTACCTCGCTCGGCCCATTTAGCCTCCGGTGTGCACAAAAGTGGCAGTAAAACATCAATCAACCATCAATCACACGTACGCACACACATTCACTCACTCATTTCCTCATTACCTCACACGTTCCTCATCTTTACTTCTTCAGATTGGAAGAGGTACGGCTTCAGTAATCTAAACCGATATCCAGGTAATTCTCGCAGACACTAATAACACTGGACAGACGATATCAACGAGCCAACATCCGTACGTGTACGACGTGCATGACGTCATAATATATGGTGTCACATCCACATCCGCCAGCTACGTATCGCCAGTTACCCTTTGTTATGTGGAGCTTTTAAGATCTTAAATTAGACGGATAAATGTTGTGTGTAAATAAATATATTATTTTAATGCAAAACTAAACAAACGAACGCATTGTACATATATATTTTGAGTGAGGTGAGTGAGTGAGTGAGTAAGTGAATGATTGAGTGATTGAGTGATTGACTGATTGAGTGATTGAGTGATTGAGTGATTGAGTGATTGATTGATTGATTGAGTGATTGAGTGAGTGAGTGAGTGAGTGAGTGAGTGAGTGAGTGAGTGAGTGAGTGAGTGAGTGAGTGAGTGAGTGAGTGAGTGAGTGGTTGGTGTTTGTTACATCTGGAAGGTGGGGTTAAGGGGAGTATTCCCTTTTCTGACGAATGAACCATCCCGCAGCCCACAGTGGGAGAGAGAGGGAGAGAGAGATTGTGTGTTGAAGATATGATAATGAATATGGTGAAATTCATGATGACGATGATGACGATTTAGCAGTGCCGTAATCTAATAATAATAATAATAATAATAATAATAATAATAATAATAATAATAATAATTTATAATGATTGAACGAGAAGGATGTTGAAGGTGTTCTTATTTTAGCACGTTTTCTTTATTTATAAATTTGTTATTGATCGGATGTGTTCTCGTCGTGGATATCTAATTGGAATAAGATAATAAATTCGGAAAACCCATCTTCCTCTTGATGTTTTTGTTTGTTTTATGAGATCTCCAGATCTGTATTACCCATGGGTACCTTATTTTATGGACTAGAAAGCCGCATATGTCTATAATTCACGTACGTCTATAAGTCGCATCAGTTTCTAAGTCACACCTGTCTATAAAATGCGAAGCCATAACCGTGATAAACCCTACTAGGTTTTCTGTTGGTAAGATCGAAATGGTTTATTATTAAATTGTTCATTAAGGACCCATCACTGTAAAAATTGATCGTACAATGACAATAATTACAGCTCGATGTATTCCACGATAACTGATATGTAAATAACGGAAAAAATTAATATAGAAAAATGCTAATACAACCAATAACAATCATAAAATGTGGACAGTTTGATGTTTATTGTTTTATGAAATTCCGCTGAATTAAACCGAATCAAATAATTGTTCTATTAAAATGGGATACGAACATCTGCCTCCTCCCCGGACAACTGCCCCCACTCCCCGTGCAAATAAAGTGGATATCTTCTCACAAGTGAAATGTAAAGTAGGATATCACCCCCTCCCTCCGTGGTGCAGCTGTTAGTGCGTTAGATTACAGATCGCCACCACCTGAGTTCGAATCTCGGCGTGGGCATATCTGAAGGGCGTTTTATCTTTGACTTCGCTTTCATTACTTCGTTTTGGAGGTCGTTCGGCCCATTTAACCTATCATGTGCAGAAAAGTGGCCGTAAAACATCAATCATCAATCAATCAACGAATGTTCCATTAATAACATCATTTAATAATTAGACTTAATTATCTACTAAATTAACTTTCTTTAATGGGCAAATCCCTTTTTCTAAAGAAGTGCTTATTTGGCACATTTTGAAAGATGACTAATTATCTTATATTATCACTTATTTAGTAGACATTTAGTTTGCACTTAGGATAAAATGAACCAAAACTAGTAAACATTGTAAACGATTTTATTGTCATTAAGGACAAATACTATGAAAATACGCATTTGCTTAAATAAATGTTTTCGCACATTTGAAGAAAAAAACACGTTAGAAAGCAAATTTTATATACACACGAAAACTAGGATACTACATTTTTCAGAATTGGACATGCATCAGTCAATAAAATATGAAATTTACTCATAATATCATGATGAATGTATCATCACAAAAAATGCCTTCATTTTGGAACATTATTATATTTCTCAAATTTTACAATATAGTCAGCTAAATAGTCCAGAGCTGTTTGATGACACAACATATTGTACATTGTCTAAATTTCTATGGATTGTACATACAAGCAATGCCATCTCATTAAGTTTCTCTTTAACAAAGGATAATTGATTGATATATGTTCACAATCAGAGCACAATGATAATTTAAATTGTTAATTACAAAAACTTAATTTTCGCAAGTAACACTGAAGTAATGCAATCAAACCCACTGATAAGATACAATGTTGTAATTACGTAACACACGCATACATACACGTACACGTACAGTAATACGCCACTTTGCGTCATTTCGGTCAACGCTAAATTCTCCTTTGCGCTACTTTTTTAGAGTAAATTTCAATTCAGGGAACGTCATTACGTCCGATGTTACGTCACTCAGCCACGTCACCTACGTCATAACAAAAGCACGTGAAATAAATAACTGACAGTCATCATAATCATGCTGTCCATCGCGATGCAACAAAGACTGCTTCTATCACTCGACTATTGTTCTTCATTTATCTCTCTGCTGTGAGAGTGATGCCCATGAGTCGGTCTTTATTGAGAGTAGATAACCTCTTTGACATCCTCACGAGGGGTCCAGTCCACCGGAGGTTCTTTCTGATCAGAAGATCGTCCATAGATGGCAGACCTGTCCGTTCGAGTATTTTCTTGTTTGTCACTTTGCCCATCCAAGTTATCCTCATGAACGAAGGCAGATGTTGCATCATGAAGGCATGCAGCTTTTGTACCTGTCGTCTGTACACTGTCCTGGCTTCGGCTCCCTATAGGAGGGTGGTCAGCACAATTGCACGGTATATCTTGCCTTTAACCCGCGTGGACACATGGTGGTTGTTCTAGAGTCTCACACGTAGTCGGCCAAAAGATATACTAGCCTTTCTTATCCTCCTCTGTATTTCATCGTCAATGCATCCGTTACTTGATATAGTGCTTCTGAAGTAGGTGAATTCCAGAACAGAGTTCAGCTTGTTTCCATCAACCTCCTCTCTGGTTCTTGTTGGTATGTTGGTACAGCACCTCGGTCTTCTTGATGTTAATCTTCAGGTCGAACTTCTTTGACGCACCTGAGAAAGCACTGTCATCTGCGAATAATAGTTCTCTGATCAGTATCCGAGTAGTCTTGGTCTTAGCTTTAAAGTGTGCGACTTTCAGTAGGTCGGCGTTCTGTCAGGACTGTATGTAGGCGCCACCCCCCATATCTCGGAAAGCTTCATCAAGCATTGCTGATAGGAAGACGGAGAAGAGGGTGGGAGCCAGTACACAACCTTTCTTGACCCCATTTGTGAGACAGAATAATTTCGAGATGTCCCCTCCAACACTAGCATTCGCCATCATTCCGGTATATAGTGTCTCGATCATTGTTGTGAACTTCTCTGGGAAGCCATTCTTCCTCAGTAGCTGCCATAGCCCGGTCGTGCCAACTGTATCGAACGCCTTACTGAAGTCGACAAATACTGTGTAGAGTTGTCGGTCCTGTTCACTGCACTTTTCTTGTAGCTGTCGGAGACAACATATCATATCCACGGTGCTCCGGTTACCTATGAAGCCACATTGTGTCTCCGGAACTACTTCTGGTGTTATGTGGGTAGATACTCTGTTGACGAGGATCCAGGCGAAGATCTTGCCTGCTAGAGAAAGAAGAGAGATTCCTCTATAGTTCCCACGATCTGTTCGAACACCTTTCTTGTAGAGGGTTACAATGCTGGCATTCTACCATGCCTGTGGTATAGAACCCACCTCCCAGGCATTGGTGATTAGTAGGTGCAGTCTACTGAACAAATGGTCTCCTCCGTGCTTCCATACAGGAATTCCATCTCCTCCAGATGCTTTGCTATCTTTCAGGCTGGCGATTGCTCTAACCATCTCAACCATGGTTGGAATATCATCGAGGCTTGTTTTGGTAATGCGCTGCGGGATGTGGTCCAGAGCTTCGTGATCTATGTCACCAGGGACTTGATTTCATGTGAACAAGTCCCTTCTTTTTGCGTCCCCACACTTCTTTCAGTCCATTGTAGAAGTCTTTCACGTTATTTCTGTCGGCAGCTATCTGCAGCTCCTCTGCCTTCATTTCCCACTAGTCTGACTTCAGTGCACGGGTGCATTTTTGTAGCAGTCGGCAGGCATCTTTATATGCTGCTGTAGTGGATCTAGTGCTCCTGGTTTAAAGCAATCTCTGGTGGGCAAAACTAACTACCATCATCCATAAAGAGAGTCTTGAGCAGGAGATGGACAGTGTTATCGCCCATTGGGAGGAGAAGGAAAACCCAACACCAGACGAGGAATGGGTAGCTCTGCAGCAGGTCGTATACAAAACAGCCAAAACAAATTTTGACAAGCCAGATAGAAAACACCTGGACTGGTTCGACCCCAATGACCAGAAGCTACAGACTCTTATGAGCATAAAAGACCAAGCCCGCCAGAGACTTTTGAAAACCAGGAGCAATATATTCACTTATTAACAGTAAGAGATAAAAGAAGCTCAAAAACAATGTAAAATACAATAAAAATATAAAAGAAATGGATATTCACTAAAATATGTACATCAAAAGGCATTTTAAGGCATCACGTCCGATATATGTCAAAACCGGGTTACGTCACGCCTTTTAGAACCAATTAATGACGTAGGACAAGGTATGACTGTATAGTGAATTACAATTAACATTGAAATATTTTAATGAAACCTAATGTTTATATAGGTGCCTGTCTTTAAAAGGAGCTAAATTATTTATTTAATAAATAAAAACTGTTCATGTAGGCAATTCGGGTGTATTTCTATCTAATACTGCCCCTTTTATTAAATATGTACTAGCCAACATCTCTTCTGGGGAAGGGCATATGTCCTATAGATAACAAGCAACAAGAGAGAGGGGGGATAGAGGGGGGGAGATAGAGAGAGAAAGAGAGAGAGAGAGCTGAAGGTAGATAGTCATAGAGAAATGACAAATAACTCCAGTGGGGAAAAACAGGACATAACACAACTAATAACACCAGTACATAATACCACTAATAACACCAGGATACAACACCAGTAACAAATGAAAATAATGGATAAAAGCCCACTATTCAAATTTTGTACATTAAAGGAAAAAATTTAATTGATTAGGATTTAGAATAAAACTAACAATTTTTGTATTTTTGATAAAAAAAGACAATTTTAACCCTAAAGCTTTGACTAAACCGTGTTTGGCCTTAATTGTACTTAACTAACTTCCCATACTTAGATAATCTCCATTACAAAAGGATTATCAAAGAAGCCACGAATATTTTTACTTGAATGATCACGATATTATTGTGAAATGAATATCTAAGTGATATCCGCTAGGAAATCAAGGATTATTGGTATTCTTGAAGCCATTTTTGATTGAATATAGCCATCAACCCATCTGGACGAACACAGATAACATCCGGAAGGAGCAGATCCAGGTTACTACGGCACTACTTGGGTTTTCAATCGGATCTCACAACCTTCATCACCGACCGTCAACCCAATCAGAGGTACCATCGCACAGACAATCGGAGCAAAAGGATGCGTCTTCCATCTAAGGCCTCTGACATTTGAATTTTCAATATTGTTTTCATTCCCTTCTAATTTTACATTTTATATTGTTAAACAATACCCCAGAATCCAGAACGTCAGAGCACTGTACTGAAGTAGGTGACACCACTGCACGAAAACCGATCTAGTGCTGGAGCTTGTGACGTCACAGCAGCTAAACATAAGCGCCATATGCCCCGCCATTGCCTGTTTCCTTGCAAAAATTGCTTTGTTTACATCGTTAACTGTGTTGTATTAGCGTTTTTATCCTGTTTTATGTGTTACGATCGGTTTATTAAGATTTATAGCATTTTATAGATTCATTGTGAAATATAGTTTGTGCTGTATTGGGTACGAATGAGGCAATATTAGTTTGAAAAGTGAGATTTGGGACTAAGCCTACATAACCACCTGATAAGCGCCACCATTGCTTGTTTCCTCGTAGAAATAGCTTTGTTTACGGCGTTTACTAGTGTTGTATTAGCGCTATTATCATGTTTTATCTATTACGACCGGTTTATTTAGATGCATATTATATAATAGAATCATTGCGATATATAGTTTGGCGCCCTGTTGCGTCCAGATGGGGAAATATTAGTTTGAAAAGTGAGATTTCCGTTCACGGATTTCCCCCCACCATCTTCGAAAAATTCGCTGGCGGATTAAATGCTTTTTTACCAACAAACATGAGACAAAACACGCCCCAGCAGCACATCATACATATGCAGTGAGCATTTTATTGGCGACAATTATCACAACAATATGCAACATGATAGGGTTCGAGCGGAGAAACTGATTTTGAAGAAAGACGATCATCCGTCACGAGTGATTCAGTCGAATCACCTTCGAATACTGAATCGTCTGCGTCTGACTTTCTTGCTTTGTTTTTCGGAGGAAATCCCCAGGCTATCGCTTATTCAGCACAGCCTCTATGTTGGAGCGGTTGAGAAAACTTCTCCCCCACCACTCACAGTACGGAAAAATGGAGCCGAAATACGCTGAGGGTGGTCGCTGCCAGAGTGTTTTACGTCATCAGGGGGTCTTTAACATTCCCCTTTATTTTTAGTAATCCAGAGGAGACGGCAGCGCCATTTAACGTGGTCATCCACCCACGATGTTGTGAGCATAGAAATTAATCTCTGGAAAAGTTTCGACCTCTTGCTGGGATCGAACCTGTGACTATGTTCGTCTGGCTCGAACAGATACGGCTATACATAACATGAATCAGGCTTGTCACCACATTAGTGAGCTCCGGTGGCCTAGCGGTTAAGCACCCGGCACTTGGTGCCAACGGTCACAGGTTCGAACCCCGTAAGAGGTCGAAACCACTCCAACATAGAGGCTGTGCTGATTAAGTGACAGCCTGGGGATTCTCCCCGAACAACAAAACAACATGTCACCACTATCTTACCCTTCTTCCGACGTAAAATAATGCAATGCCTCAACACGAAAAAGAATCTGATGCTGGATGTAGAATAGTTATTATTATTGATATAACGAAAAAAAGCCCCGCGGTGATGTCACAACTGCCGATCGCATTCGCTAGATGGCGCAGCCTCTACACTCTTGCAGCGTTGATGCACGACCAAATACGGGCATTATTTCACTGGAACTAATTATTTAAAGACTCACAACAGCGCGTAAGCTATTATTTGACACAAGCATTCTATTTCCGCAATTAAAACAAAATAAAGTATCCGAGGCCTGGAGCAACTCGGACTATGGAGCTACTGTCATTCCGACAGCGAAGTGTAGCTATTCCGCGGGATGTTCGATGGGCTAGATTTATTGCCTGTATCCGCTGTTCCAGAAGGCCTCCAATATCTGAAGTAATACACGTCTGAAGGCTTAGAACATGTTGCTGATTACGTCATACGTCAGCTCAATGTGGGCCCCCGGATCATAGCACAAATTTTATTTATAGGCTTCAGTCCAGTTCAAATAGTATTATGAAGTGTTATTTTTATCTCCAGTTCCGTTGTCTTCGCTAATCTGGATTAAATACTATCAAATGATATTCTATGATCAGTATTTCATCTGCTTTAATTATGTTTGTGCCGTACTGATAACTTGATTCTTTTAAATGTGATGATATGTAAAATGAGGACCGACTGATGTTGTACATAATCCATTTTTACTGTGATAATTAGGTACTTACGGTGTACAGGGTATTATTATTATTATTATTATTATTATTATTTCGCCTAATTCAGCATCCGGCCGGTCCAGGTCGTGTGAACCCCCCCCCCCCTCCACCACACACACATACACAAACTTCGCACGGCAGCACAATTTCTACCAATATTCTATGGTTCGAAATAACGACATCTGGAGAACCCGTAATATTCTCAGAAAAGATCACAACGATGTTCTGGTCGTCTCGTTTTAGTTTACCACAGACAGCCACTCCGGAAGGGGATACATCGCTCAACCAACGACACCCCCACATCAGAACTATTGCTACATCGTCCTACTTATTCCGGATGATAACAAATCCATGGAAGAGACATCCTGTACGGACTCGTACAGTTCATTTCGTGGAAGTCTACACTTTTCCAATCCGCTAAAATCTTTATTACGTGTTTAGCAGTGATTTTTTCGAGGCGTTTGTATTCAAGACATTGTTGCGCGTAAACGAAATCGCGCCTGAAATAGCAACAGTAATTACTCACAATGTTGTTTTACCCAATGATCAATCCTCCTCCCCCACCCCAAGTGTGGTTTTCCATGTATATATGAGTGGGGTTATGTCCGAGGGAAGCAGGGAAAAGTGTCCGGGTGTGGGTTTTCCACGAGGGGATTATCCACGGTCACGTTTTTCAATGGGTTTTTGTCTATTTACAATACAAACACGCGGACATATAGACGCATGGATAGGCAGGCGGACAGACATCATATGTATATATATTATATATATATATATATATATATATATATATATATATATATATATATAAAGAGAGAGAGAGAGAGAGGAGAGAGAAGAGAGAGAATAATATATATATATATATATATATATATATATATATATATATATATATATATATATATATATATATATATATATATATACACGGAAACGGATAAAACAAATGATACACTTAGTTAAGGACGTCGATATATAAATCGATAGTAGACAGGAAATCGTAGAAACGAAAAGACAAGGAAAAGTAAACGAATACATGCAGCCAGAACAATAGATTTAACTATAAAAATACACAACGAAACAAAAAAAGCAACAAGAAAACGGCAACAAACAATTGTTCGATATTAACATTATTTCGAGAAAGCTATTTTGTATCAAGGATGGATGTTATAACATCAATGGTCGATAAAATGTATATAACTGATAATTTGATTACATCCCGGTGACAAGATCAGTCATAACGTTCTCATGTTCTGGTTTATAAGAACTTAGTGTGTGAGCTCCGGTGGCCTAGCGGTTAAATAATAATAATAATAATAATATGTTATATTTATATAGCGCCCTATTCAGCTAGAACCTGCTCTAAGGCGCTTTACAATACTATTATCCCAGACTCAGACCTGTTTCCACCCAGAACATATCTCAACTCCCATGGGAGCATACAACGCATGCTGCCATTATAGGCAGATTTAAACAGAATGTAAACTCATACTCGACAATCGTAAATCCTACATATTGATGTTTATTTGGAGCTGAACTCGGCTCAATATCACCATAAAATAGCTCCATAATTACCCTGCCAGGTGAAATCCTGTCTTTTCTTTCCACTGATTTATTGATGGGATTATCGATTCAGGGTTAAGTCCTTTAAAGTGTTATTTGATTTTTTCATTCACACGTGTTTATCAGTAGATAAAAATTGTAAACAAATGCTAAAGCCGTCAAAGGTAATTGAAGCCAAATTTGTGTCAAACAGAAACAATATTTATCTTGTAAAAGTTAGCACGTGTTTATTGTTGTGCATAGTGTTTCTACTGAAGTCGGGCTACTTTATAGATAGTTTCAGTGTTGATTTAAGGGAATGTAACTTTACATAAAAAACGACTTCTTCAGTTTCGATAAGAGCTCATGTGTCAAACGTTATGACGCCATTCCTCGATACACTAGACCGATTCAATTACCCCTGGGGCCATCATGCGGCTGAATTTCACACTACGGTCTCTGGTTAGAAGACCAAGAATCACTGTGTTGCATGGCGATTTACGCGTGTAGTGGCTGATAAATGTCTTACTGAAAAGCTCTATATAGGCTATTTACCAACTATATTTTGATTTTATGTATAATCCATTAAGAGTATGTGATCTCCAGATCATAATTTTGCATTTAATAGAAATGGCATAGACTTCATCCAATAGATATATGCCACTAAACTAAATAACGTTCATCGCGATTTGCATGGCTGTCATGGTCCGACCTGTCTAGTTAAAACTTATTTTTGTAGAAATCAATTTACATTCAGCTAAAAGTTTAATTTTAAAATCTTTTATTTAATACATTGAAACCTATACTCAAAAATCCCCTACGAGTCAACATGAATAACGAAGGCTTAGCTGTGTCATTTATCTGGAAAGATCGGTCCGTTCAATCATTGGGTTATATCCTGTTAAATATTGTGTTAAATCCTTTGGAGAGACACAATCATTCAGCTGAAATACTAGTCACAGTCTTCAAGTAATATGAAATAATTTGTCGAAATATTTCCAGTGTTTATCGTTAGTAAAAAGTTAACATCCCCTATTGACAGTGGGTGCCATAGCTGTTTCTAACCCGAGACCGCAGTTAGTAACCGATGCAACGCATTTCGTCTGGATTGGTCTATGCCAACTGTGATTTCGAACTAGTTTTCCTCGTCGAGTCTCGAAACACCTGTGCTATATATGACGACATCTGTTTCCCTACTGCATTCTCTACTAAGCTACGAGTTCTCAGGAAAATATAAACGCAATTTACATCGTTTAAAAAAACATAAATTTGAATGTTTTGCTTAATATTATTATCCTAGCGTTAAATTGCTTAATTTACATTTTTAGAATATTATCCTAAAATATTGGAAATATTAGCCAGATTGAAGCACCAGGAAAATAATCAAATGAATTTACTGTAAAAGATCATT
>JAODUP010000856.1:130000-229892 GCA_025642065.1 Paralvinella palmiformis
GAATCTCTAAGGATGATTCGCCAGGAGACAGAATCCAGAGAAGGGATTTTTATTGTGAGACATCCAATGTCTCATCGTCCATAAATTTAGGATGTTTTAGTATATTTTATCTCTTATTCGACTCGCCTAATACTAAAGTAATATATATATATATATATATATATATATATATATATATATATATATAATATATATATATATATATATAAAAACATTACTATAACAATAAGGATGTGAGAAATTTATTCTCACTTCTTACCTTAGCTAATAAAATATAACAAGATACTTGTTAATGTTATGTTTCTGGATACGAACTGGGGAGACAGGGGTGTTGTTAGTCTTGGTTTTGGTTGTGTGTGTGTGTGTGTGGGTGCGTGTGTGTGCGTGCGTGCGTGTCCTCTCTCCCCTCTCTCTCTGTTTGTGTGTGTGCGTGCGTGTGTGCGTGCATGTGTGCGTGCATGTTTCTGTATGTGTGTCTGTGGACTAAAATACTATACACAGTTGCTTACATGTATATACAATTGTATTATTTGAAATAAATGGATATTAGCAACGTTTGAAAGAGGTCAGAGACAAATTGTGAAAATAATGAAAACATATTTATAATACCGACATTTTTGACAAACATATTTCTCAAAATTTGTGCAGAAAGCGAATCACCCTAACCCTCATATCCCATAATGCATCGACGAGCCCGTGCGTCGGGCGTGCCACGAATATCTTATCATCCGGGTTCAAACACCGGCTTGGCCGTGTTTACAAGACGTTTCATCCATCATTCCTCGTCATCACGTAAAATCATCACACATAAAGCCAATCTTCTGCTTTATCAGTCGGTTTCCTATATACATCAAGTGTCCAGACAATAAATGTCGGTTAACCGAAGTGGACGGATTATTCGAGAACACGACTCTCCGGTGATGACTGTATAGGTCGTTGCCATCCGTGTCCTGAATCTCCATCCGACTGAAGACGGCTCACAGCAGAAATCATCTTAATGCATGAACACGGCTTACGATGGTTCAATCGTAACGTGGTGGGCCAAAATGTGGGACGATTTCTAGTTCGAAACCACCTGTTGCTCTTTAACGTGTTCTTAACGTGACGCAGCCATAACATTGATCGCGGATTGAAGCATCTAAATTTTCATGAATTAGGCATCTATATTTTGGGTATACGGACAAAAGCCCATTGTTATAAAATCCCCCCTTGCTTTATGAGGAAAATGGACAAAAGCCCTCATTATGTCATATCCTGAAAAAAACGGAAATGATAACAGAAGCCGCTCTGAAACCAAATTATATTTGGCAATTAAGTTATGAAAACTTTGGACACTGGTAGGGGCTTTTATCCTACACCCATATTTTGCGTCAAGAAGCACTCGAATCATAGTTTAGGGTGGGACAATTTCTTGAACAAATATAAAGCACCGCCAACATCACAGAATCGTAACCGCGCGAAAGTTCCTTAGGCCGATCAAATTTGCTCCTAAAACGAATTGTGTTTAAAACAACAATTATCTTCATAATTGATAATCGTTTATGCCGTCCCAAAAACTAAAAATCCATTGTTCCCTTTGTCTTGTGGGCGTATTGGGGGTAATTATCTCGGCGATGAATAGCAACCGAGACCCATATCTGATGTCGATTAGTGTTCTACGAGATCGTGATAAGATAAGACGGAATTACGACCACGGCTCTGGGATTATTTATTGACGAGTTGTCGGACGCTTTGATGTTCGAAGTTCGACGAAGAGGATCCTTCGAACGATACGACTTCAGTCGGCGATGTTCTTTTTAGAAAACGGCAATAAAGAGCTAGAAGACGATAAATATTTTATTAATTTAATTACACATAATAAGCGTTTTGTTCGAGCCTTTATAATAATAATAATAATAATAATAATAATAATAATAATAATAATAATAATAATAATAATTACAAAACTTCTATTGCGCCAATATGCTCGATAATAATCGAGCTCATTGGCTCACCTAGTACATGGTTTGGGCAAACTCATAGACCAGGTACAATGCAAAGTTCATCAGCAAATTATCAGATGGCAAGGAAATTTAGGTGATTGATGTTTTACGACCACTGATAATGAAGGTAAATGAAGCGAAGTAAAAGATGAAACACCCTTCAGATACGCCCACGCCGAGACTCGAACTCAGGTGGCAGTGATCCGTGATCCAACGCGCTACCGGGGTCAGACCACGGAGACGCCCGAGCGGAAACTTCGGTAGGATAAGCAAGTCTGTTAATAAAGATAGACAGGACCTTTTTTTAATATTACAAATCCAGTCTTTTGCGACCTTAAAACGCTCTAAAAATGTACGATTGAGGCTCGAAATACACAATCACAATCCAGTTAGGACTCGTAAACATCTCGCTGAGATAACATTCGGATCCGGATCGAAATGACGTGAACATTTTTCGGCGATAATTCGAGGCCGATTAATGAACCGGATCTCTCCCTCATTACGACTAATAATAAACTAACGCTAACTTGGTCGTAAAGTAATTAATTATCTATAATCGGCTTAACGTGGAGTTATTTCCTGGTCGGATGATGTTGTAATGAAGAATAAGGTCAACCCAATCCGGATAGAGCTTCCGAGGATTACGTCGACGGGATTACTTTATTACTTCTCATTGTTCGTTTGTTGTTGTTGTTGCTGTTGCTGTTGCTGTTGTTGCTACTGCTGTTGTTGTTGTTGTTGCTGTTGTTTTTGTTATCGTTCGTCGGCCTACATTTCGAAGATGTAATGCTGCCCCGTAATGTTATACGTGACTGCCTTGACTGCCGTGACTGGCATGACTGCATTGACTGTCGTGCCTGCCGTGACTGCCGTGACTGTCGTGACTGCCGTTGCTGCCGTGACTGCCATGACTGTTTGTCACGGAATAGCTTGTCTATCCCGTATCACCTCCGATATTCTGCCTAAATTGAAGGATGTTTCACGTCGGAAATCGGAGATAATCTGTCAACAAATTTTGTTTCGGAATTATTCACGAGTACCCGAACGTCGCACTTAGTTCCTGTTTCCGGTTTGGGGATCACTGGTCAAACTAAAAACGGGTCATATCAAGCGCCAAATTATATCATACGTAATAAATTGAATACAGAGATTAAACATTTTGCTCATGGTGTGATGCACGTTATGTTCTATATAAATGTGCTATATAAATGTTCTATATAAACGTTCTATATAAATGTTCTATATAAACGTTCTATATAAATTTTCTATATAAACGTTCTATATAAATGTTCTATATAAACGTTTTATATAAATGTTCTATATAAACGTTCTATATAAATGTTCTATATAAACGTTCTATATAAATGTTCTATATAAACGTTCTATATAAACGTTCTATATAAAGTTTCTATATAAATGTTCTATATAAACGCTCTGAAACATCTGTAGAATAATACAAATGTTACTGGGTTCGAATTCAACAAACAGTTGGTATTTCACATGCCAACTGGTTGATTCGAACTTAAAACGATATCTTCAACCAAAATTATAAACGTCCTTAGGGACATTAGTTGAGCCGATTTCGGATTGTAATGCAATAAATACCAAACAAAAAATACGAGAAATTGACGGCATTTAACTCAACATTATGTTCAAGGCTGGTCTGTCATCGAGGCTGGTCTGGCATCAAGGCTGGTCTGTCATCAAGACTGATCTGTCATCAAGGCTGGTCTGGCATCAAAGCTGGTCTGGCATCAAGGCTGGTCTGGCATCAAAGCTGGTCTGTCATCGAGGCTGGTCTGTCATCAAGCCTGGTCTGGCATCAAGGCTGGTCTGGCATCAAAGCTGGTCTGTCATAAAGGCTGGTCTGTCATCAAGACTGGTCTGTCATCAAGGCTGGTCTGGCATCATAACTGGTCTGTCATCAAGGCTGGTCTGGCATCAAGGCTGGTCTGGCATCAAGGTGGTCTGTCATCAAGGTGGTCTGTCATCAAGGCTGGTCTGGCATCAATGATCTACAGGCTATAGTACCGTAGTATGTGGACTTCCATAATCTGGCAAAATTATATATTTAAGCTGTCAAAGGTACCTCCCGAACCTCGTATAAGGACCTCTCTAACCTGGCATAAGGACCTCTGTAAATTCATATAGGAACATATGCTCTATATCCTCACATAAGGAGCTCTGTAACCTGATATAAGGACCTCCGTAACCTCGTACAAATGCCTCCATAACCTGAGGCCTCTTTCAGACTGATCTTCATCCAGCTACTTTGCGGCTTGTATTCCTCCATCTTGTGACCTAGTTAACGGACGAGCACGCCAACGGCAGCGAGCAATGAGTCGGCGGTTTAGAACGTCACCTTTCTCTCTAGTCGACCTCACTACCGCTGAGCCATTGGCCGGTGAGCGACTGGGTGCGCGTTCCGTTTAGCCTCGGCCCTGATCACACCTGGGTCACGTGGCTGCAGGCGACCCACTGCAGAAATGAGATTATCGGAAGAAAACATCTCAAAAGCTCAACAAACAATGGCATTATAAAACTTACACGGGTTTAAGGGATAGTGGAGGTACCAGATATCAGCTGCACTGCTAGAGTGCTCTGGGTTTATGCGGCTAAGGCGCAGAAAAGTGCCATTATGAGCTTGTTTTTCTGTGTCTCTTTATAGTACTTATAATTATAGATGGCTGTAATGGGATGAAAATTATTGATGTGTCAAACCCGCAGAAAGAAAAACAACATTATTTCTCGATTTACATTGATAATGATTGGTGTTTTACGACCACGTTTGTGCACATGGTAGACTAAATGGGCCAAGTGACCTACAAAGGTAATGAAGCGAAGACGAAGATGAAACACCCCTCACATATGCCCACGCCGAGAATAGAACTCAGGTGGTAGTCATCTGTGGTCCCACGCGCTACCAACTAGACCACGGAGAAGAACGGTGGGTGATGATTATTGAATCATTTGAGTGATTGCTTTTATGTTGGTGATAATTATATGGGATACTTAAGCACCAAAAAGGGGGCAACTCCATGGCCAAACTGGTAGCACGGTTAGCCACAGATATATAGCATCTGGGTTCAAATTCCGGCCGGGCTATATCAGAAGCGTGTTTCATCTTTAACTTTACCTTTAGGGACTACCTTGTGCACAAAAGCGGCCGTAAACAACAGCAACGTTTACTTTTACTAAAGTACCAAATCGATACGATAAATAAAGAAACTATAATAGAATCACGGATGTTTGTGTTTAGTCAACAAAGAGAGTGATCCGTGTTTTATCACGAGACAGCCAACGAACATTTAACGAACTTTGTTGTCGTTCATCATTTCAAATAATAAATAATCTGTAAATCTATAAATTTCTGCCCAAATGCACCGTGGATGAAGAACGTGTATGCATCCATTTATATTCATGCGTCATTGTATACAAATGTAATTAGTAATCCGATTTCTATATAAATAGGTGTGTGGGGGGTGCGTGGGGTGTGCGAACGGAAAACGCAAGGTAAGTTACACATTGGTGATCGATTTTGACCTGACATACCAATTAAACGCAGAGAAGAAGTTTCACATATTTATTTTAAGGAATATCTAAGGACTTTCCCATTATAGTCCACGCTGTTTTTATTCAGTGATCTCCGCAGTTCAACACTAAGATCCACTTCGGGGATCACACTGTTTCCGACCTCCCACTGAGATATATGGTCGGATTAACCTATCACAACACAAGAATGATCTACAGAAAGCAGGTGGATTCGAACTGTTGTCTTCGAGGTTTCTTCTTTTAACCCTGTATCGATGAGCTATACGTCGGTTGTATAATGTCAATATACTGCCTTGATCTTGGCTACGTCAACTGAAATAATAATAATAATAATAATAATAATAATAATAACAGAACAACACTGTTGATTTAACAAAGCATCCTTTCTCACTTACGCCTTACTTACTTAAACTTGGTAAGAAATGCTGAATATGTAAAATATTATTTGTCGTGAAAAAGACGCCCCATTTACAAATGAGTTTCAAATAATATATTTCCGATATTTCAACTACTCCGGAGACGATGCCTTTCCAATCTGCTCAAACAACTTCTTCCAAAAGATTTTGGGCCGTTGGACTAAACACACAATGGCCATCTTTATTTGGCAGCGGAAGAGTAGGAACTTATACTTTAAACAGCGGATGATAGTGCGTTGGATCGCAAATCACTACCATCCGAGTTCGAATCTCGGCGTGGGCATATCTGCAAGGTGTTGCATCTTTGACTTCGCTTCATTACCTTTGGAGGTCGCTCGGGAGAACAAAACTCAGTTCAATATAGCTATTATCGTCTGTTGACTTCTGTCACGTGACAGGTCAGGATGTCCGCCTCGCCATCCTTAATCCGTCCGTAGATTTCGTGTTCTACGTGCGCGTGGTGTAACGACCACAGACACCAGACGGCGCCACTGATGGAGCAAACGCTTCCGACGCATAGAAACGTGCCGGCCATGACGGGCCACAGCGGCGACGCGATGCCGCGTGATATAAGGAAGAAGACGCACGCGCAGACCAGCGTCACCAGGCCCAGCGTTATCTCCGCCACTTGCCACTTGTACGGAAATGACGTCATCCAGCTCATTTTAAACGTCAGCGAAGGGTCAGCGAGATGGGGTCATTCGTTCGGAGAACGCCCAAAATAAGTGGACGCACAAAGCTATAAAAATGGCTAGTTGGTGACTGGATCGGTTTGATTAAATGCTGTATATCACAAGTGGGCGTTTTAAAACTCGAGAAACTTGTCGTAAATATCTACCAATGGCAGGTTCCTGTCAGAGATCTTCCTTCCAATACAATGAACAGCGATCTGGATCGACACACAATGAAGTGAGGCGATATTTCTCGGTGAATTAATTGGAATGTCCTCAACTCCTTCCTGGTTCGGTTTTCGTTGTTGTTGTTGGTGTTGTCGTTGTTGTTGTTGTGTTTAGATTCCATATCAGCAAGTCCTCGTCGATCGATCGGTATTCGAATGAGCCAATGTTTCAGCATCCGGAAAGAAGTAAATAAACCAAACGTTGAGACGACGTCGTGTTAACGTCGCGTCGATTGTGTATTATCTGCACAAAACTCCATAAGCGATACGTACACACGGCTCAGTGTAAGATAGGTGCATATAAATGCACACGTTAGTACGCGGGTTGTAACACTAACGAGCTGTACGGAGCAGTGTCACGCGTACACTAATGAATGTCTCTATCCTTAGACCAATCCGACTAAGGCGAGAATCGATTCAGGTTACTCCATATCACAATGAAAGATAATGTGTAAACTAGCTGATGTTAGTTCACACTACATTCAATAGCCTCAGGTGTAATATAAATGTTAAATATTATCCTTTTGGAACCAGTTTTCTGCACGGTAAGCGAAATGGACTGAGTACGCCCCGCATATAATGAGGTGAAATGACCGATGAAACATCCTACTGACGTAGTCCGTGAGTTGAATCCCGATTCTAGAAGTTTATGACCAGCACTACTACCAACTTCGGACAAAGAGATGCCATTTGGACGATCCAATCAGAAATACTAATTAATCTACCAAACGCCAGTCCTTACTTTATTTCCAATTAAGGCGTGTAAACAAATCAAGTCCATGGTCCACAGTAGAGCGATGCGTATATAGTTGAGTCCATGGAGAACAGAGCACACTATTCTGTAAACAAATCGTATCTTCAGATAACGCAGTGCAGTGTGTCGAAAACAATCTGAATGTCAGTCCACGGATCGTATTGGACTGATGTGTAAACATTAGATTGAACCCATAGAACACAGTAGACTGAGAGATAATACTCCCGAGATACGTCCATTACCAGGTCCAAGGACTCCAATGGGCATCAAATGAAGCTTGTTGTCCATTCATCAGTGACACAGAGAGTTATTATGGGAGACATTGGTAAAGTGGCGCCATCTAGGCACGTCCGACGTCATTAAATGGGTGAGCCGTGACGAGTTCTAAAGATGGACTGGGATGGCTTTGGTCGGCCTAAGTGAACTGAATACATTAGTCACTGGCTAATTTATAGTCATGAATGTGATAATATATTTATTGGCTATTTATTGTCTGGTACGGCAACCCAATCCCCCTCCCTACGGTCACAGGGGACAGACAGAAGAGAGACCGAGAGAAGGCGAGCAATCACTCACACAGGCAACCACATATCAAACATATATATCGCTTACAAACATTTATCGTGATAATCTATATGTCGTTACCGACATACAGCCTTAACAGCATCATATTTGTACCATAATAGATAGCCGCTGTCGTTGACAGGCCTTTGGTAATTTCCTTGGAAAGAAGACCAGCACTCTGATCAATCGTGGTAGACAACTGATTTCCTCACACACGCAACGCACGCACGCACACACGCACGCGCATGCGTACATACACACGCACGCACGCATGTACGCACACAAACATACCAATAAGTAAACAAATTAACTGGCTAAATAAACACGCATGAACACAGAGAGAGAGAAAGATATATATATATATATATATATATATATAGAGAGAGAGAGAGAGAGAGAGAGAGAGAGAGGGAGATGACTTGTTTACGTAATATTCTGATTATTGCGTAAAAATGGATTATGCAAATAAAGCACGAATACAATATTACAGCATTTATTATCCTGCTAAATAACTGACAGCCGACAGAAATAAAAAGTAAAGTTTAAGTAATCAGATAAACAACAACAAATACAACAAATACCTTGCTACCCAAACGCAAAGATGGATCGTTGTATAGCAACAATACACGTACACCACCTAGCGGATATAATAGAAAATATTTATATTATACCAGAGAGCTTAAATATAGAAGCGTTACTCTTGCCGCGCCATGTTGAATTTTGAACCAGTGGCGCCTCCAGCGACCGGAGGTATTTATCAGATAAACAAAAGCTCTCTGGTTGTCCACATGTGATCGTGTACATGTGTGCGCATGGTTGAAATGAATTGCCAATACTAGTACTATATGTTACATGATCACATACTCTTTTATTAATAAACACTTTAATTGTGCGCACATGATATTGAAGGAAACGAAGTTCTGAAACTGTAAATAAATAATTAAGTGATTTCACAGCCCAGTCACTTAATTAATTCATAGCCTACAATTTTCGATCACTTGACAGCTGATCAGAAAATAATTGAACGTGGTTTAGGTTATTTCATAGCTTTGTGTGTGGAATTCGTAGTTTATTAAATGAAAACAGTTAGGTATATATGAGGTAAATGCATACAAACATACTTTCATCATGTCAGTTTATCATAGCCCATAAATTGTTATTTATTTGGATATAGACATATAATTATATATACAGCTATTATAACGCAACCGTAACACAGTTATGTCCGTTTATCATATATTAACTAAAAAAATTATAAGTTCATTTAAAGTCTACACCTCAATAATATAGACCATGCAATATAGGCCTGCCCAGCTGAGAACAAAGAATATACATGGAACATTAACAATGTTTATGTTTGCGTTAACATGTTAGGGATAGAGAAATTAGTACTTTCGTACAATAAGTGGCATCAAATCTCTTGTGCCACGGGTACATCTATAGTTACAATCAGTCATTTGTTATAAAATGGACAGAATAACCCAAATTGCTTCCATTTCTAAACAACCACTACTACAAAAATATGAATTTTAGTCCAGATCAGTGAACTGTTAAAAGTTAGACAGACGATACCCAAGAGATATTATTTGTACAGCGCCTTTGAATGGCTCCTGCTAGTAAGGGCGCTTTATTAAATATACATTATTATTATTATTAGATGTAATAGACACATGCATTGACTACTGTAACAGATAACACCAGTAAATATGTAACCAAGAGATTGGCCTGTTTACATGGTATCTCATCATCATAGAACTCCAAGGACTGAAACAGAACAATACCTTGTAAAATAATGACTTGAACCAAGTACATACACAATGTGTAAACACGTGTTTTCCTTTTTTGAAGTTGGTTAAAGAATTTGATTTGATATGCATTTAAGTTATGAAGAGAAGTATACCAATTAAAGCACATGAGCTGAACATTCAAGTATTAATTCAGGTGCTGGTAATCCTTTTTTGTATTAAGATATGAAATGGGCTGACAAAAATTGATGGGTTTGATGCCTTGTTTTTTATTTAATTAATTTTATAATACCAATTTTCACCATTAATATTTATAAATATTAATTACAATCACAGCTGGCCCTGTCTCCTGTATATGTCTCCTATCTTTTAATACCTTCCTCTTTGATTTCAGTGGATGCAAGCGGTGGATTTGGTACATCAAAAATAGTTGGAATAGCATTCTAGATAAGTTGAAATGCATATCATATATATTCTATATTTAGTATTCAAGTAATTTAAATCTTTCCTCATCATATATCTGCCCAACAACAATTAATAACCCATATTTTACTTCTGTCAAGAGAAAACATAACAAAATGAATGTTTCTACCACTAGTTGAGGTATTTAATAATTAATTTCATAACATTTAAATTATAAATAGAAGTCCATATATATATCAATAAGCTTACGTTAAATATGGATGCAGGTGATCATGTAAATACTCAGCTATTTATAATTACTGTAATTATGGAAAAATTATCTGATTATAGTAATGTAATTTTAGAAGTCCAATTATATTAATAACATTAACAAAATACCTTCCGCCCACAACATCTTCAATGGCTCTAGTACATGTAACTGAAAGCTTATGTATCTTACACACCCATTTTGTGATTAATAGGTTGATATTGTTCAATAAAATTTAATCAGATTTTGTCTGAAACAAATATAGATCTAGATAGATCCTGCTTAGGCCTACTGCTTGGGTCATGTCAAATAGGTGCGTGTCTACTTCAAATTGTTATGCTTATTTTTTTAAATATCCTTTATTTATAAAAGCCAGATCATATCAAATTTTTACACTAGCTTTCATTTCCTTTCGGGGATGTCTTTATTCGCAGAATGAACCAGTGCCATTAGGCGCCATGTTAACGAATGGAGCTGTTCGTGACATTCTACCTCCGGTCGCTAGGGCCCTGGCGCTCCATAAATTCAAAATGGCGTCCCATTTTAAAACGCGAAGTAACACGTCTTGTTATATATATATAGTCTTTGATTATACTAACTCCAATGTTTTGATAACGAAGAGAACCAACTCTTAGTGTCGATCTGTCATTAAATCCCCTGGCAACTGACATGATGGATGACACCATTGATGAATACTAATTAACTTAATTATCGTTATGTAATAAAATACCCGATTGTTTCAGTGCGCAATTTTTAAACGATTTACTAAACTGCTATGTACAGTGCAATAAAACAGAAGCACAATTTCCGTATAGAACCACTTTTGGTGGACTGCCGGATCAATTACTTATAGCTCACTAACGAGTTCGTTTGTTTAGATTCGACGAGAAACGGGATGATCGAATGAAACATCCCACAGGTAGACTTAACGTGGCGTTCCGAGCTGCGCAGTGGACTGCGATAACAGGACGTTGTGTGATTGATTTAGTTGAAGATTTTGCTCAAATATTTTCTACAATAAAGGGGTTTTCTGAAAGGTTCCAATATATTATGAAAACCGGGCTCTGTTTACTGATTTATTCGTAGGTGGATACCATATAAAGTTTCGTAACCTTCACTGTTGGACCACATATTTCAGATGGAGCTTTGTGGGTGATTCACTAAAACTCAAATTATTTACTGTTAGCAAACCCCTATTACAGCATAGGTTTAATGGAGCATATAATAATAATGTATCTCAACATTGTTATCTTCATTATAGTTTATTTAATGTCGGAGAGTAAACTGCACATGACCTTTACGTTTTGTATATTACAACAGAAACTGGTAATAATATAATTATATTCTTGTCACCTTTCCCCGTATTTTTGCTTAGGTTAGAGTAATTGGCTCATTCACTGGCTATATAAACCTCCAGTATCTTATTTTTTAAAGAATCGTTTCTGATCAACTTTGACAAATAACACGAGTGTAGAAGTAGTGCTTAGAAACATCGTCAACATACTCACACACGTGAAAACAAAGAGACAGCGACGCTCTAGTATATTATATATATATATATATATATATATATATATATATATATATATATATATATATATAAGGGAATTTATCTTAGAAGACGTCTCTTCAGCTATACAAGGTTGTCCAAAAAAATACAGGGGCGGTATTTCCAGCCTTGGCTTAATGCCTGTAATCATCGAGGGATAAAGCCATGAAGTGGCGTTCTCATTTCTGGTGGTCACTTCAGGCCGGTGGTTGTATTGATAGGTTTTATTGTATTCTGAAAACGTTCTCGACAAATTGGTATACTTCCTGTCCTCAAATGTCAGACATTTTATCGCAAGGTCTGCCTTTTGTTAGTCTCAGCACGAGACTAACAATAATAAAAAATACGGTCACTTGTCTCCTAATGGTGGCCAAAACAGTGAGTGAGTGAGTGAGTGAGTGAGTGAGTCATACAGTCAGTCGGTAAATGAGCGAGCGAGTGAGTAAATATGTATCAGTGATTGAGTCAGCGTATGAGCTAGAAAATGAGTGAATATATATATATATATATATATATATATATATATATATATATATATATATATATAAATGCGCGGCGTGTGTGCGTGCGTTTTCGCGTCAAGGAAGAGATAATTCAACCTTGGATTATTAGCATCACCTGAGATGAGGTGACGGCCAACAGGTGTCGACAATTAGTAAACGACCAAGATTTGAACTATGAGAGTATGATGTACATTTAGATCAATCACGGGCACGCACGTATCCACAATGTAAACACGTAAACGTCGTATGTATGTGTATGAGTTGTGCGTTATTTGTATGTTTAACTGTCATGTCCTGTTTATCTGCATATGTATCGTGTGTTGTTTGTTTGTATTTGTATTATGTTCTGTTTATTATTTAATGTATCGTATCTGCCTATGTATCAGATCCCGTTTATCAGTTTATGTATCAGATCCTGTTAATCAGTTATTCTATCAGATCCTATTTATCAGTTCATGTATCAGATCCTGTTTATCAGTTATTCTATCAGATCCTGTTTATCAGTTCATCTATCAAATCCTGATCATCTTCTTGTGTAGTGATTCCGTAGACTATTTTAGCTGTTGTTTTATGGGTGAATATTTTGTGAAAAAATTTATTTAGATAAAAAAAGGTCAGTCAGTAAGGATGAAACAAAAATTAGCTGAAAATGAAGGGTCGGTCGCAAAAGAGAATATTGATGAAAAATTAAAAATTACAATATAACAAATTACTACACACAAACTTAATATCTGTATATTATATTGCCAACAATCTGAAAAACTTAAGAATACAGATATGTTATTAGCATAGCGAGAGTATATGTTATAAATCCGTGATATAACAAAACTAAATATCAATAACAAAATGTTAAAACCCCAAACACGTGCAAAACATGTACCTACACATAAACCATAAAATACTAAAAACGAAAACAAGTTTACGACTAGGAATAAATCGTATTTCTGTGAACCAAAAATCATCAAACCAATGCACATGAATACGTAGCAGGAATAGATGTTTTAACATTGCCTGTTCACGCACACAAAATAGTTCGACAATTTTGTACCTTTAAAATCTCATAGAAATTAAACTGGGTATCACCGTACAAAAATATAATCTTCAACATAACAGCACGAAGAGGACTATTGTGAGGACTGTTAACGGCAAAACGGGTATCTTGGAATCAACTGAAAATTCTTCCTCCGACGCAACCCGCGAATAACACAAACAAAACAAATTTGAATGTTTGAAACGTTAACTTTTGTAGCCAAATATGAAGCACCAGGATGTGCACCAACGTGTCATCCATGGCGGTCGTCTGGCCTATATCCGTCCTTTAACTGAGAGCTAATTATAGTATCTGCGCAATTGTTTTTTCTTTAATCAACTTTATCATTTTCTATTCCGCGTGAATGGCCAACTAAAAATACGCACCATCAGCAAATCGAGAGCGGTCTGCATCAATATCTGACGCCAATTTTGCCGAGCCCAATATTACCATTGTAGTAAAAAAGGTGAGAGATAAATATAAGTATATATATATATATATATATATATATATATATATATATATATATATATATATATACTTAGCATTGTCCTGCGTCTCACTTTTTTTTACTACAATAAACTATATATATATATCGCTTTCACAATTGAAAACATCTCAATTAATAATCTACGTATCATTTTAAATATAATTCTATAAATGCTAAATATATATTGGTATTAAATACATCAACGAAATCCTTGCTTTTATAGTATCTGGTGAAGAGATCGATAAATAAAAAGCATGTTATTTTTCCATTAAATGAACAGGAAAATACCAACATATAATTGATCCTGTCGAACCTTGTGTTCTGGATTAACATCGGTATTTAAGTACGAATTTAAAGAGAAACTCGTCAGACATCGTGCCAATCTAGAGATCGATAGACAGAGATCATTCGATCGATTATCAAATGATCATTTGTGCTTTCCAGTATATAAATAACACAATAATCTCTTCATCACACGATTAGTAATCTACCAAAGCCTTAACATACTTAAATCCGACCAATTACGGTTAAAATCTAATTTATAAATGGCATCCGAACATCAATTTAAAACAAGGGAAAAGTGCTCCCTAGATATCCGGAAAATGTTCTGTAGACGATATAAGAAAGGAAATTATTGAAATAAAAAGACGTGAACTTTGATTTCAAGAAACTAAAAGACAACCCCCCAAACAAAAAACCAATCAAATACTAATTTATACTGATAAATGGATGGGTATTATTCAGATATATCTTGAAATATCAAATACACACAACGCGATGTTTGAAAGAAGCAATAAATAAAACATCCGAAATGAAGTCCTCCGCTCAGAGAACAATATTTCCCTTTTTTGCTTTCGTATTTGTATAGAAACCAAAACCAAAACCTTCAAAATGCACATCTTAATGTAAATATTAACGAAATTTTGTTACACCTTCGGATGACTTTATTTTGGGAAGTAGATCCTTGTGCGTAATGATTGAAACAGAATCTATGAATTTTTGTTAACATATTCTGAAAAAGTGTGAATCTGATAATTCGGAAAGTCTTAGAATCTTTACATAACAGTTGGTGTGCGTCTGTCGGGTGATAAAATAATTTTCTGAGTTTAAAAAAAACTGTTGTATCATGGAAATCAATTTTCTGATCTTTTATCGTCTTAAGTCTAATCGGTGATTCGTGGCTATACAATAAATCCAAGAAATAAAACAAATTCATAGTGGAAGCACACGGTCAATATATTAACCGGTTGACTATAAAATGAATGTGGTTTTGAAGTTGTTTTATGATGGACCACCTTCTCGTAATATTTGCGGAAATAAAAGTTACATAATATGCTTCATCCATTACCACTGTTCCTGAAGTATAATACTGCATGTTTATATAGCGCCAAAACCAGGTAACCCTGTTTTGTGCCGCTCTATAATATTAGTATCCTCTGACTCAGACCTGTTTCCACCCAACACACATCTGAACTCCGAACGGAGCATACAACACATGCTGCCATTAAAGGCACAAAGCCCTACTCAAACACATAGCCATCTCGTCCTGTCAGGTTCTCATTTTATGAATGAGTGAACCGGTCGCCATGTCACAACATTGCAGCTCCCGGAGCCTCAAACCCGCGATTCGTCGGCTACTAGTGTTACGCTCTAACTAACTGCGCCATCACGACTTGAAGTATTGTTTACTTTTCTAAATACTAGGAATTTGGCAGATATCTCTGAAGGCTAATTATTTCAACTGGATTAACTTTTGAAATCGACTGAAGGAGATTTAGGTTTATTACTAGATACGTTGAGGCGACGATAAAAATTAACGCATTACGTTCTCATCCTAGCATCGCGCGGAAGCGGATTTGGCTACCGCGCTGCAGCCTAATCCAAGATGGTGACAGGTCAGTTCGGCTTCGAAACTATTTCAGCTATATCTACAGTAAATCGGTCTACCAACCTATAAATCTTGTAAATTTAAACTAATTATAACTCCCGCCTCATCGAGAAACACAGAATTAGTTCGAACTTTGCCGAGATCTAATTAAAATCGCCATCGAAAATATAGTCGTGATAAGGCTACCGGCGATAAAATCACATGTGCACGGTAGCCTTGTGACAGCGATATTTTCCGCACGGTGCTAGGGTCATCTGAAGAAATCTTAACATTTGCTGAGCCAGAGTCCGATCCAGTTATAGCACGTTCAACGTTGGTGAGAGATATTCCGTTTTGCTAGTAACGTTGCCCTGGTTGATGATGATGATTGATGTTTTACGGCCACTTTTGAGCACAATATAGGCTAAATGGGCCGAGCGACCTCCAAAGGTAATGAGGCGAAGTCAAAGACGAAACAACCTTCAGATATGCCCACGCCGAGATTCGAACACGGGTGGTAGTGATCTGTGGTCCAACATGCTACCCGGGAGAAGCAATGAAACTAAACGTATCATACTCTACTCAAATAGGAAACAAGGGATTAGTCTCCACAAACATAATGAACATGGCACGCAAGATCTTAGCACAAATCCTTTTTCCTCATCAGAAGACTATGGCAGTTCGCTGATTCGTGATATGACTATGTTAACGAGAGCCGCTTAGCTACGCTACACTATTTGTTTCGTGTGTTTTTAATGCCCCATCCCCTCTCTGTTGTTCTCCCATTGGCGGTTTTCGGTGAGAAGCATCACAGAGCGACACGTGCTCATCGAAGCATTCTATAAATGGATAAAATCGATCAACACCAATAAAAACAAAACTTTTAGAGCATTGTTACCTTTTTTTTTAATTTCTGCTTGATTTCATCAAAGCGTTTGATGCCATGGAGCCGGTTTTAGGTAAATAACTATGTTTTATTCTCTTTACCATTTATACAGATTATCTTTCCGTTTTAATAGCTATTCACTATTATTATTATTATTAAATACAAGTATTTATTTACTGGTTGTTACCTGGCTCTCCATGATATACCTAATGACTTAATTAACTGTTTAATCGTTGGTCCTCTTTACGTCATAACGTTCAGTTTATAAATATTGTTCCCAAATAATAAAAAAACAGCAAATAACTAAACCAAATTTATAACGCACACACGCACGCACGCACGAATATATACACACAAGCACGCACGCACGTACACACATACACACACACACGTACACTTCATCAGTTTTGGTTGGTTTTATAACATCTTCATTTTTGTTTATAAAGACCTCCCGGTTCTAATGAACATGGGATATCTGCCCAAAATGTTTTGTGATTTCACCTATTTATCTTGTCTTGATTGTATGAACCTGTAGTAGGTATCTGCTCAATCGGAATTAAATCATAACTATCTAGAGATGGTTCTGACATGGTTCTGGCATTTTTCTAGAAGATGCGTGAATAACGCAGAAGACATCGCTTTTTAATTAATCGCATGTCTGTGGCCATTAATTATAACACAATGTTCGCCATTCCTCTCGCCTTTAGAGCAGTGCAAACATTCACAAAGATATATTATGTTAGACGAGTCGAGTCACAGTTCAAATCGGCTATTATTCCATATGTTTTATTGACCTACGCCGAGAAAGAAGGCGTTCCAGGATACAATTTGTAGACCACTTAATGAAAATAATGTTAATAATATGATTAGCCATTTGAATAACACCGAATGGTCACTTTTGTATGATCTGAATATAGATCAAGTAAATGATATATTAACAAGCCATATTCGTAATTCGCTGGACATATTCAGCCCCCGAGAAAGTAATGAAAATTCCATATAAAATTGTTCTCAGACAACCGTGGATAACCGTAGGGTTGTTAAAATCATCAGAAGCTAGAGATAGATTGCACAGTAAGCCGAAATCAAGTCAGATATATATCATTTTTATTAATTATACAAATAATCTGAACAGGATCAAAAGAATAATCAAACAGAATTACTTTGCCAATTAGCTTTCCAAATACAAGAATGACATAACAAATCTTGGAACATACTGAAAACGTTGATTGGAATAACAAATGACAAAAGTGGAATATCAGACTCATTTAAGATCGATAACAAGTTTACCAAGGATTCAAATAAGATTGCGAAAAAATTCTGTTAATATTTCTCGGAAATTAGCAACAAGTTTGCATCCACAATTCCTAATCGAGACAAATCATTTCATTGCCATCTAAAATACACTGCAAATTATCAAAGTTCTATGCTGATAACACCTTCAGTTGGAAGCTCTTAAAAACGTTGAAACCACCTCTATGTGAGCCAATCAGTATCAGAATAAATAAATCATTGGAAACAGGAAATATTCAAGCAAATATAAAGATTGCGAAAATCATACCCATTTACAAATCCAAAGAAAAAACTGACATGGAAAATTACAGACCTATATCCTTACTCCCATCAATTTCTAAAATCTTGGAAAAGCTGTTCATAAAAGATTATATAGTTTCTGTGAAAGTCAAAACATACTATGTAAAAATCAATACGGTTTTCAACCGAAACACTCTACTATTGACGCAGTGTCCAAATTCTCTCCCCATCCTCTGGCCTCACTTGAAAGTAACCTGATCACACTTGCAGTATTTATGTACCTCTCTAAGGCATTTGACACAATAGATCACAATATTCTGTTGAAAAAGCTACATTTTCATGGTGTTCAAGGCGTTGCCTTGGAGTGGTTCAGCAACTATTTGACAAACAGGTCCCAAGTTGTGTCATACCGTCAGATACACTCTGCCAGTCATAGCGTCACCTGCGAGGTTCCCCATGTGTCCTCGGCCCACTCCTGTTCGTCATCTATACAAATGATTTACCACATGCATTAACACATTCAAAATGTATCTTATTTGCAGACGATACAACAATATATTGCACTTAAACCCAAATGAATTACACCAAAATACCGAAAATGACATGAGAGCATTATCAGACTGGTTCTATGTAGACAAATTATCATTGAATGTTCAGAAGACAAATGTTGTTGTGTTTTCTCCAAAGAACGCAAATAAAATATAGCATCCATCACACTGGGAAATAAACAAATATGAAGAGTTAACAATGCAAAACTCCCATATATATATATATATATATATATATATATATAAGAAGAGAGAGAGAGAGAGAGAGAGAGAGAGAGAGAGAGAGAGAGGAGAGAAAGATATATATATATATATATATATATATATATATATATATATAATAAGAGAGAGAGAGAGAGAGAGAGAGAGAGAGACCATGGACTTGAGAATCACCACATCAACCATATTGTCGAAAGGTTATCCAGTGGATCATATACAATTCATACGGTCAAAAGATATGTCTGTCGATAATTTAAAATCATTATACTACAGTCTTATTCATTTCCCTCTTACGTGTGGCACAATGTTATGGGGATCAGCATATCAATACAGACTGCATAAACTTGAAATATTACAGAAGAAATCAATCAGAAATGTGTGCAATGCTGCACACAATGCGCCGACAACTCCACTTTTTAAGCAGCCGGGCATTACCAAATTAACAAACATATATAATATCGAAATCTGCAAATTCATACACCACTGGTACTTTACTTAATCCACTATAAAAATATTTACAATTAATTCTCATCAAGTCATCAAGCACGTCATTCCCGGGATCCTCATATCGTAGCCAGAAAACACGAGCAGTGCCGCGAGAACCTTTATTCACCAATGTCCAAAGGTTTGGCTAGCTTTACCAGAAGACGTGAAAACTGCAAGTTAGTGAAATCATTTAACCAACGAGTAAATAAATATTACTTAAACATTTATTCAGATCAATGTCACATTTCCTTGCTCCGTCATCTTCTCTACTCAAAGATTTAACTTAACACTATATGTTGGAGTAACTTATTGTTCTAATTAGTGGGTAGTCTATCACTGACGTGCATACCAAACATAAGCATGTGCAGATGTAATATCTTTGGTGCAACCCCAAACTGTATCTACCATGTTTAATTTAGTGTATATTTATGTAATGCCATTCTAGATTCAGTTCGAAATAAACATATTGATTGATTGATAACTGCCATGCTTCATTAACATCTGTGATTTTGGAACAAATTCGCAAAACCCGTGAGATTTGAGACTTCAGCATTCCTTGACATGTATGTTTTGGGGGAAAGGAATCCCCATGCAACAATTGATGCGCGTCTGTTGGTCTAAACAAGACCTTTGTTGGCAGTCCATTTTAATTTCTAAATACTTAAATATGGTTGTATCGAAGAAATAAGTTTTCTGCTTATTTTAGTGCAGCTTTTAATCTAATCGGTGGTTCGTGGATATTCAAAATATCCACGTATCCATAAAAGGCCCCTTCTCCGTGGGGCTATCGATAGTATGAGTCACTTATGGGTCAAAATGTGCCAGAGCTCCGATGGTGGTTTTTCAGTGAAACACACGCACGTGCGGTTCACACATATGCATAAACACACACACACACACATACATACATACATACACACATGGAAACACATATACATCAATTCTTATTTGAACCATAGAAACGCCAAACAATTCCGCTCTTAAATCGGCCCAAATATGTCAACAACCATCCCGCTGATGACAAACCGGAAGTAGCAACGGTTGGTTTTCATTGCTTCCCGATAGTGACGTAATGGCCCATACGGCCGGTGGTGTTATCATCGTAAAAGCACTATAATCGGTTGTAGAAATTAATTTCGCAACTTTCTGATGACTTCCGCACGAAGTTAGAACTCCCAGCACGGAACCCGGATAAGGGATATTGGCTGCGGTCACCGAAGATTGTAAATAGTAAAACATACACGTCACGCTCGGCGTGTAATCCTCATATGACAGTGGACGCGTCTATTTTCCGGTTTGGTTGACGACAATATTTTGGGCGGATATTTTCACCTTTGAAAGATTTTCACAGATTTGCCATTTTTCGTGAGATATTCACGACTGTGACAATGCAGCCCCGAAATAAATTAAAGAAAACAAAAGTGCCCCAAATCACTTTAAATATGGCTTTGACGTCCTATTGTTGTTGTTGCTGTTGTTATTGGGTGGAATTTATTCAGTCTCGGTGCTAGTCACATGCGGGACATATGTCCGAGGGGAGGTGCAAGGTGCGATTAATCTGGAATATTCTAGAAACTGAAGAAGTTGTGCACATCGTGAATCTGATTGAAAACCCTTAAATGGGACGAGAAACGACGGCCAGCTACCAGTCTAAGAACTTAGGAATTAAGAATGCTGATAAGCAGTGTACTTCGTTGTATAAAACCTTGTATAGTGTCCGTGCTGCCAGTGGCAACAATAGTAGATCGTATGGGTAGCTGAAATATCACTTGCCGTTGGAAATGCGTCAATCGAATGCAAATTGCGCTAATATTAGGGCACATTTTTGGATTGCAATATTAGGCTCATAGAATACCTTTTTTTTCTTTACTTAATTGTGCAATCAGCTTACGAGTCTTGGAAGGAAGCGAATAAACTAATAATACTTCATAATTCGCCTATTAACATAGAACTTATGTCAAGGTCACAAATTTCAAAATAATAAGCGTGAATAACTGTCTTCTATTGTACGTTTATTGCAGTATTTTACAATATATGCCAATAAACAACCTAAAAGCTGCTCATTCAAGAGTCTAATCATTCTGCTTTTGATACAAAGCAAAAGTTATTTACTTCAAATATATTGGAGTAAAGAGTAACTTATCCACATAAACTTGCCCGGTTTTGAATAACAAGTATAAATATGTTCCAGGTTACGCCGAATATTATTAATGTAAATAAAACCTTTTTTAACAGAAACAATAGTTTTGTGTGTGTGTGTGATCGTGAAAACTGACTCGTCAAATATTAAACAAGACAACAGTTATTGGAGGAGATGGAGAGTTTGTATTAACTGAATTCAAACGCCGCAGTATTTTAAAAACGTTTTAAAACATTTGATGAAATGGTCTAAAAATATTTTGCGACATGTTTAAAAAATGTTCTGCGAAAACATTTAATGAAAATGTTTTAAATGTATGGTCTTAGAGACAGCCTTAGAATATTTTGGTGAAACACTTAAAATAGTCACCAGAACGTATTAAAAACATTGTATTAAAATGTTTTGCTAAAATAAAACATTTAAGATCTTTTACAGAAATGCCATAAAAACTTAAAAATGTTTGCACTCAAAAACATCCGTACAATATTTTGATAAACATAACAATTGTAATGTTCGACCGGATTTAATCTCGTATTTAATCACACCATCTCTACATGATTGTGAATGGTTTATTCCGCTTTGATAACCGGAAAACATGTGACGTACATCATTATATGAGCAGTGGGACAGGAATAAAATTTGCTTCTAAACTATTGGTGCAGGCTAATAATAGGATCTACCCTGATGCGTTATTGACGTCGCATTAACAAGTATATTCCCTCATTAAGTCATCTGATTTTATAGATATGATAAATCTGGTCAATATTGACTCCTCTCGTCCTCCCTCCGACTCCCCTCTTGTAAACACGCCGAGATGATTAAGGGTATGTAATTTTAGCACACTGACATCACAGTTTCGTCATTCTGTATTTATGCATGTAACAGTTTGCTCTTAACACCACGGGGGGGGGGGGCGTTCATCCATAGAGCAGAGCACAGCACGTTGTGTTTGAAATTTTCTCGACCGGTGCCCGGATGATGTTATATCTTATTATTTCATTTCTCCATGCTAAGAGAATCACACTCACTCACTCACTCAGTTACTGAGTAACTCACTCATTCATTCACTCTCTCTTCCGCCCCCTCCCCCTCTCTCTCTCTCTCTCTCTCGCGTACACCAAGTTCCCTGTTCTTTTGTCAGAGCAAACCTGTAATAAGTACTCAATGGGACATATCTTTGGATCAGTCCCCCGACATCTTTCCGAATTTCCTAACCGCGCACTCGTCTTTCATAATTATGGTTATCAGTTGACTAAACCCTGAATAGTTACTCTTGCAATCTGTAAAGTTTGTTATGGATCAGTAAATAATCTCGCAACCCAATAGGTAATTTGGTAATTCTATATATTTTGTCAAAATCAATATAAAGATTTGTAATCCAATAAATGATTTAATCATTAAACCAATAGTTCATCCAATAAAATGTAATTCGACAAATGTTCTCATAAATCAAGATTTATAATCCAGTAGATGTTATTACAAGTCTTACTTGTTTTGTGTTTTAAATAGACTTTCTTGTAATCCAATAGATTTTCATATAAATTATTTTGTAAGTCAATATACATGTATGTTCTTGCAGTTTTCTTTTTATTTTATTTGATAAAGAGGAGCCAGGATTCCCTTGGAAAGAACCACACAGATGTACGACTATTTTTAACATATTTCGAGGTAAAACATCTTGATGGGTATTAAAAAGTGGTACCCGACTTCCATTATTTTTACACCGCGGAAAAAGGAAACTTAGAGTCACTGTCTTTAAATCTACGTCCCTGGAAATGCCTATTTCAATAAGCTACATATACTTTCGCAAAGGTATTGTTGAGATAGGAAATTTATCGTCATGAAAGTGGCCATGGAACAGCAAGATATGTCATCTGAGCTATCCGAGGCTGTACTTTCCGTGACACGTTTTTGCAACGTTTTTTCGGGCTACTTTTTTCCCGACGTTTTTCCTACAAGAGCTTCGGTATACAACATCGAAGCTGGAAATGTTCCTGTGACCTTTTTTCTTCAGCAAGATCGTTTCACTGCTCGGCGAGGTTCCTCTTTTCTAGTGACCGCTGCCACATCCCTTGTACAGGTAGCAGTAATTGCATCGATCAGAACTACGTATTCATCACCATACTAAGTAACCTTATGCAGCACTTGGATTTAGATCAGATTAGATATATAAAATGTGACTAAGAACTGGACACCCTTCCCCCACCCCCCTCCCCCACACACATTGTATATGATATATTTACGTATTTGGCCTCAGTCCAGGATCAAGCTCGTAATTCATGTTGATTTTAACATATTTATATAACAGATCTAGGTCTCTTGTACGAAATTATGTTATATCTTAGATTCAATTATTTATCGTAGAACTATCATGGCCTTATTTACAATTATTCGGAGATTAAACCAAAATACTCAAGACCAATAACAAAGTAGCAATTTAATGTGTTACATGCCACGCCCTCTCTATCTAGGCGAGTGAGTTAGGGCGTGGGACTTCGTTCTCATCGTCATGACATCGTCCGGATCCGACAGTATTTTCCCTCCCGAATGCGCAGACTATTTATAAATTTATTTCGGATAAATCGTCGTACTCAGACAACTCTCTACGCCAAAAACGTACTCGCTCGCAATCGCTAAATCCTCTAAAATTAGGTCAATAGTTAAAATTCAGTTCTCATCGAAACAACTTCTTGTCCTCCTCTACAAGATTTGTTGACCTGTTTGTAACCAACTGCTGCTCGAACAAAATAAATGTGAGAATAGTGCCTTCGGAGATGGAGTCCTCTGAATATCCCCCTATCAATCAAAATCCTTAGTGTAAAATGTCACATTACAGATGCTTCTTTAATAACAAATATGCCGATTCGCACACGAGCGCGCGGGGGGGGGGGGGCGGGGCGCCCCCCAAACCAAACCAAAGGAAAAAATGAGAGGGGGAGAGAGAGACGGGGGGAGGGGGATAGGGGAAGGGTGAATCTGTTAAAACAATGAGCATTGTATTACATGACATCCAGTCTGCAAGATTACTGCGAGTTAGATTTTATCTGCAAATCTGTGTTTTATTACCAACCGTCCGAAACCTCAGAGACATTGACAGTGGCGCCACCAGACGGTTGTTTGAGGGGAAAGGCCTTCCCAACTAGCTTTACACTGATATATATATATATATATATTGTGTGTGTGTGCGTGTGTCTGTGTGCGTGTGACTAGAAGGCTAAATCCCTGTTCGTTACTGTATCACCTCTTGACATCACCGGAAGGAAAAGTGGCCATTAATTTAGAGACATGTTTACACGAGAGCTCCTGTACAATTGATTGCACGTGTTTTAGGTCGATACCTGTATTAAATAGAAGATTGTGGTATTTTGTTACGCGTTGGGCCGCTCACTCAGAACAACTGTCAAACGACGTACGGTGCATTGGATTTATTCCACACGTTCGTATTTTCAGACTTGGAACTTTCGTACATTTCACAATAGACCGATCCAGGCGAAATGCGTTGCATCGGTTACCAACTGCGGTTTCGGGTTAGAAACAGCTTTGGCGCCCGCCGTTAATAGGGGATGGCATCTTTTCACTATCGTTAATGATAGAAATCTTACAGCAAATTATCCCATATTACACGGAGACTGAGACTAGTATTTCGTCTGAACAGTTGTGTCTTTACAAGGGATTTAACAAAACACTTATCAGGATATAATCCATTGATTAAGCGGACCGATTTTTCCAGATGAATGACACAGCTAAAAATTAAGCCGTACTTATTCATGTTGACTTGTAGGGGATGATTTTAGCATGGGTTTCAATGCACTAAATAAAGGATTTTAAAATTAAACTTTTAGCTGAATGTAAATTGATTTTAGTGAAGATTTAAAAGGTATTTAATGTATAATTTTGGTAATATTAACACTCTTGATATTTACATGTAGTAGAAATGGCTGATTCAGAAAATAAAACAGTTCACTTTCAATACACGATATCATGCATAAATACCATTGTTACAGTAATAGGAATCACCCATTGAATTATATTCTATGTGATCATTGATTTTATCCGTTCACTTTGTCATGTCAGCTGGCAAAGATTCCACACAAAAATAAGTTTTAACTAGACAGGTCGGACCATGACAGCCATGCAAATCGCGCTGAAGTTACTTGGTTTAGTGGCATATATCTATTGGATGAAGTCTATGCCATTCCTATTAAATGCAAACTTATGATCTGGAGATCCCATACCCTTAATGGGCTATAAATAAAATCCAAATATAGCTGGTAAATAGGCTAAATATAGCTTTTCAGTAAGACATTTATCAGCCACTACACGCGTAAATCGCCATGCAACGCAGTGATTCTTGGTCTTCTAACCAGAGACCGTAGTGTGAAATTCAGCCGCATGATGGCGACAGCGGTAATTAAATCGGTCTATTTAAACCAAATAGTTGATGGCTGATACTGTATTGACTGGGTGTTGATATTATTTTAAATAGCGGAAGGGTTGCATAAAATCTGGATCCACCCCGATGTCCTTGTTATAACTATGATCCTGCTTAGATTAGATACTTCGTAGTAATAATAATAATAATAGTAATAATGTATATTTAATAAAGCACCCTTACCAGCAGGAGCTATTCAAACGCGCTGTACAAATAATATGTAATATAATAATACCCAAATAGTTTGTCTGTAAAAACCATGTAAATGATTTAAAAGATAATTATCATTTATCTGTGAAAGCGACCTTGAACGGGTGTGTTTTTAGAACAATTGTTTTTCAAGAGACGACGCAATTTTTAATATCTGCCGGCAACCTATTCCACAAAGTGGGGGCTGCAACACTAAACGCACAACCACCACATGACTTGAGCCGAGACACAGGCACCTGCAATCTTATCTGACTGGATGAGTTTTCGGGATAACTTTCTAATGGACACCAGTTCACACAGGTATTCAGGCCCCATATCATTAATAGATTTATAAGTTATTAATAAAATCTTGAAACAGGTAGCTAATGTGGTTTTTGAAGAATTGGGGTGATATGATCATATTTAAGGCGATTAATGTTATAGTTACATATGCCATATAACAGGGAGTTACAATAGTCTATACGAGATGTAACAAAGGCACGGACTACAGTTACAAGTGCTTGTAAGTGGATGTTCTTAAGATGGTAGTAGGCAGCTCTGCATACTGATGTGATATGTTCATAGATTTTAATACATTGGTAAAAAATAACCCCTATATTTTTTACTGACCCGTTAGGGGTAATCGAAGATGCACCCATCTGCATTGCTGGTGTCTTTAGAAATTTAACACAATGTGGTGATGCCAAATATATAATATTTGTTTTATTATCATTTAGTCTTAGAATGTTTTGAGTCATCCATAGATAGCTGAATATAAACAATAAAATGCTCTAAATTAATATCCCTGAATATCGCCGATTATATTTACATTTTCGGGTTCAAATACCTATGTTTCAAATAGCACACGCATGCGCATTTTAGAATATAAAATATACTTTCAAATACTAACTATTTATGTAAAATAAATACAAAATTTACAAATACTAAAACCAATTTAGTTTGCCCATGATCAATAAATGTCAAAGGAGTATTGTACAAAGAGAGCCGAGTGTCTAATATTTTATACTAGCGTATGATACGCCACGGCATATTAGTATTCAAGGACACCCGGTCTTCACTTTATATTGTTAATAATTAATTTCGAACGCAATTTTGATGATACTAACCATTTTATTGCTAATCACTAATATATACCAATATCGTATAAATTAGCAAACCCAAAATAAAAATACACGCAATTAATAACTGAAGTCATGCCATTTTCTGTGACATAGATTGGCGATTGTCAAGGAAAGACTCACCAAGATGGTGGCATGCCGACGTCAAGGAAATACGACCGCCTGCCTTCCAATTATATATATATATATATATATATATATATCAATGCTAGCCGAAATTGGGTTGCTAAGACTAAAATTATTCCACAAAAATAAGGTATAAAGGCTAGTTTCTGACAATATTTTATCAAAGATATTCTATGTGGATCAGATAAGATATTAATTGAGTTTTATACCAAATATATATATATATATATATATATATATATATATATATGCTGATACATTTGGTACCAACATCAAATCAAGACATAGGTTCAATCAGACGACCAGTCAGAATTATAATATCTTGCAGTACGCGGCTAGTCAAACTTGGACTACGAATATTTAGGTAATGTTGACAAACGTTTTAATTGTGACAAGAAAATTCGCCAGATGGCAGTGTCGCCAAACCAGGAAGCATTAATGACTGGATACGCGTTGACTTGTTTCTGTTTGATCGGATCGAGTTGATTATAACGAGAAACGTGCACGAACATGTAAGTACCACATTGATAAATCGCGTCTATTGAATTATGGGGGTAAGGGCGTGTTTATTTACACATATATAATACACCGCACCACCTCGCTATGCCTATGTAGGTTAAGGTAGCAACCCAATTGAGGAAGGCTCGTAAAAAGACCAACTCAAATGAGTCAGCGTTTTCCGATGAGGCCGTTATGACTCAATATGACCTGCTTAGGATGGGACGTAAATGGGGGAGGGTGTGTATATATCAGTATTACCTCATAAATTGTCTGTTTGACGTCATTCGGTGATTTTTATGTTGGTTATCTAAGCGTAGGACGCCATACAATACTCTAAGAATGAAGTTTAAATTGACAACTAATATGTTCAACCTTTTCATCCACTCGTCTAATATGGTAGGGTCACAACCTTTAGATCATCTAAAGTGTTAACCGGCCAAACATGACCTGCCATAAAAATGAACTTGTTATTGTGTATACCCACGTGATAGTCAGTCCCCCCCTCCCAGGTTATATATCCACCAGTCTATTTGAGTGACATGACAAACACAAAACAAGGTTAATAAAAAGTTTTATCACAGTTTTCGGTATAGCAATTTCTTATTTTTAAATATCCACACACACAACACACACACACACACACATTATGTTAAATATACTTAAATACATTGCTGAAGCTGAGCTGAGTGAATACTGCAGCATGTCCAATAAATTATCACGAATTAAATTATGCGTTGTATATCTATACATATTTTCTAATGAAAAATGAACACACATGGTTTCATTGCAACAACATAACAGGCGCCGGTAATGACTTGTTTCGTTGTACTCGGGCGTTATTCCGAGTGCTTAACTATCGAGGGTACATCATGACACGAAATGAACGCGTTTCGTCAATAAATAACATATGCTGCCTATGTCCGTTTAAAGAAAGTATAATAAAATAAATAAGACCACACAGTACAGAATAATCCGGAACTCATCGGGCTTTCGGCTTTTTCGCTTTGTGTTTTTTGTTCCGATGAGACCGTCTTCGATGGCCACCTGATCGTACCCGTTCGTCCATGGCTGTTAACAGATCACGTGCTATCGTCATCTCATCCTCTATTTTGTGGAACAATGTCAGCTTGAGGCAGTCACTCATCTCCCTCTCTCCGCCATAAAGTATGGAGAGGAAGACTTTGGATGGTGCTCGTTTGGAAACACCGCATGCTGCTGCCCTCTCCGGGCCGCCGACCCCCTTTGCGTACCGAATGCCGCCTTCAAGGAGGATCCAGAGCTCGCGCCCGACATCCTCCTCTAGTTCCACGTTCTCGTTCCACACTCGCCGGCTTCTTTCCTTCGAGTGCTCGTGCACCGCGTACCAATGACTATAAGATGAGATGAGGAACTGCATCAACATGTCTGCGGCCCGCCCGGGTTTGGTCCGCCTCAGCCGCTTGGCGCTGCTAGGTAACCTCGGAAACGTCGTCAGTCCGAAACACTTATGCAACTTCCTCAGTGCCCTGGTCGCAAATGCATCCACGCGACAAGATCGGCGCAGGCGGGGCTCGTTTTCGACCACCCGTCGCGTAATGTTCAACCGGAGTAGCTGTTCGATACCCTTCAGTAGTCTCTGCTTCCGATAGGGGCGTTCCGGATCACCCACGGTTGGCACCTCCGCTCCGCATAACCGCTCAATGTTCTCCGCGAGGTCACCAGCTTCCAGTAGACTTTCGTCGAAGTCCATTTCCCTCAGAAATCGTTTCGACGGGCAGAGTCTTTTGTGGGGAATCTTCGTCGAAATGGTCATTGACACGGCAGCCAACAATAACAATAACAAATGCAAACTAAACTCCATCGTGTTCCTGACAGGTTTAATGATTGCTACAGAATCAGTCTGATTTGACGACTGATTCGTGTCTCTTGTTTATATAACAGAGAGCCGAGCAATTCCGGGGTTTGTGTAGTAAAGTTCCCCGCAAGTTGCATCGAAAATTCGCTGGATCGCATGAAAGTGGTGGAATCCGTTGATGACGAATCTTCTGTAATGGCAATTTTCGCATCCGGAGTTCGTATGATGCCGGTATGTTGTCATTTCTCTAACCACAGCTGTCAAATTATCAACACATTAATAACGTTTAATTCGAAGCTGGCCGCTATAAATAAATATCGGCTTAATGTAGTGGTTATGTGAACGTTGGGGAAGTTTACGCCTATCTGTGCAGTGGGGCTTTTCCACTTTTGGTTTTAGCTATGAAGCTCTACTAAATTGGTTTGTTATTCGCAGACTTGCCAATTAAGCTAGTGACATCTGGCGGCAGGATCTAGAACTATTACAAATGGGTCGAAAACTCCGACCATTCGCTTGCGTATAGACAGTTGCTTTCCCATAGTGTTTCTTTAATTAGCTAACTCAGGAAGACTGTCGCAGTTGTTAATATACTATATAGGACCGGCACTGATTGCCAGAATACCTAACAGTAGACTAAAATATCGGACATTAATAGATATAAGTTTTACGTGTGGATGGTGTTCACGAAATATGTGAAATGATTTCGTATTGTTGATATTATAATCTATATGAGTAGTATTGGAATTTAAGTTGGTCTATTGTACTAACCCTATGTGTGTGTGTGTGGGGGGTGTGTGTGTGTGTGTGTGTGTGTGTGTGAGCAATGTACGCCGTCTTTGAATGTAACTGTTTCCTCCAATTATCTACAGATCGACGGTGTCATATATAATTACGTCTAATAATAATACTACTACTAAGTGATTTGATTGGCTGATTTTCTTTCGTTTCATGAAACAGGGATTACACACGAAAGTGCGAGCACTTATTTCCAGTGTGATCCCTCTTATTGAGTGGTTACTCATATCTCATCCCCCACCACTCCCAGGGGAGCAGTACGGAAAGATGGAGCCGAAATACTCCCAGGGTGGTCACAGCCAGAGTATATTACGTCCTCGGGGTCTTTAGCATCCCCTTTTTAATTTTTAATTCAGCGGTGACGGCAGCACCATTTAACGTGGTCAGCCACCTACGATGTTGTAAGCCGAGACATTAATCCCTGGAAAGGTTTCGACCTCTTGATGGGATCGAACCTGTGACAAATCCAACCTTTAGCACAAAGTGCGACGTGCTTGGCGGCCAAACCACTGGTTTAACAAACGTGATGCGTACCCTTGGGTTAACAGATGCGTACCCTTGGGTGCTACGGCTGTTTGCCTACCCGGTGTATAGGCGCCTACGCTAACTGCCGTCACACGGGGACGATTGACGATCGATGTTTTACGGCCACTTTTGTGCACATGGTGGGGCTAAATGGGCCGAGCGACCTCCAAAGGTAATGAAGCGAAGTCAAAGATGAAACGACCTTCAGATATGCCCACGCCGAGATTCGAACACGGGTGGCAGTAATCTGTGGGTCCAACACGCTACCGCTAGACCACAACGGCGCCAGATGCCTTTACGGGTCGGAGAGCTAAAACCACGTCGTATAAAAAAAAATTGGGGGAGGGGGGTTTCAATTAACTTAGCCTCCAGTTAGATAAGAGACTTAAATAATACCAAATATCCTGTTATGTGAACCGTTGCCTACTAGAAGTTTAGTTGATAAAGTTACACTTGAATGATATTTTACGAAACATAATTATAACAATAGAGGCTTTTATAGCCTGATGTTGGATGCTTCCGCGGTCTAACTGGTAGCGCGTTGGACCACAGATCACTACCACCTGGGTTTGAATCTCGGCATGGGCTTATATGAAGGTTGTTTCATCTTTGACTTCGCTTCATTATCTTTTAAATGCAATGGAATGGAAAAGGGCAAATGCCGAAGAAAAGCCAGAGATTCGTGCTCCAATCCAACTTGGGGGGGGGGGCTTGTAGTTTTCAGTACTTCACTCACTTATCTCAAACCAGCCAACATCTTCAGAACTCTAACTCTACGGCAGATTATTATTTTACAAGCTGTGATAAGTCCGTCTTTTGTGCCAGAATCATGATCGCATTTGCAAGATGTGCCTGGTGATGATAATGATGATGAATGGTGTTTTATGGCCACTTTTGTGCACATGGTAGGCTAAATGGGCCGAGCGACCTCCAAATGTAATGAATCGAAGTCAACGGTGAAACAACCCTCAGATATGCCCACGCGTGGTAGTGATTTGTGGTCCAACACGCTACCGCTAGACCACGGAGGCGCCCCGTAAGATGTGCCTGAAAAGTATGTTGCATGAAGTGATTTTGGCGGAGACAGCTTGATCCCGGACACAGAGGCTAATCTCCAATTATTTGAATTGATAGGTAAGTATTTAACCTCTTTTTTCTATTTGAGTGGGATCCCAAAGATGTTGCTGAACTCAACTATGCTGAAAACGTCTGATGGTGTGGTGGGTGAGTCAGCATCACGGACTGCAGAAATGACTGTCTACTACAAAATAGGTACACCAAAGAAAGTTGACGACCAGCTGAACACTTATGAGGTGCCTCATGATGGACCAAACTCTTCGCTTTCATTTCACACACACACATTGGAACTTCACCTCATCTATATCATGTCTGTTCCATAAACGTATTTGTTACCGGTTGTGTCTCAAAATCTTAGTAAGCCTTTGATAGTCACAATGTTTAATGGATCAAAGTGATAGCGCATTCGATTTCCAAGTGTCATTGGTAGAATTGTTATCTAGATGATGCGATAGAATCAGGACGTACACCATTTAATTTGTCCAGCTAAGGTGTAATTTGATGCAACCAGTTAGTGCTAAAAAATGGAATAGGAATGCTTGACAAATGGCCTCTGAATTCAAGGATGGATAGAATCGTACGAGTTTATATTACACTGACGTTTGTAAAGCTTTTTTTAATGATTTTAAGGACACACGTACCACAAATTGAGACACTATTGATAACGTGACGGAGTTCGATCTATTCGGGACCATCGATGGTCGGTAATAAATCGGTTGATTTACTTAATATTTAGCTATTCAGTTTTATTTGTGTTTATTTGAATTAAAAATATTATCCAAAATGAATATCACATACTGGAGTCAGGACGACCTGGGGTGATGGTATCCATGTTTTTCGCCATGTTGATGTCTTCTGTGAATATTTGTTGAAGCTAACTATAACAGCCAGCCGTGAGATACTATTCATTTGAAGACCAGTTTACGCAAACACACACTAACAGTAAAACGTTGGTTCTGTCACTGGTGCCATATTACTAGTATTCTTTAAGGTATAGTTTTTTAAACTCTGTTCTTCTCATCTTTGTCATCTACAATTACTACAAAGATATTCTAATATTACAATTGTTTTTAAATTCACAAGCTTATTTGTTTATTAGCTTTCTCCATTTATTTATTTAAACTTTTTCAATCTTGTTTGTTAACTGTTTTTTATGGTTATTTTCAAATTTATGGATTGTCATCTTCCAGTAGTATTATTTATGGATTGTCATCTGTCAGTAGTATTATTTATGGATTGTCATCTGTTAGTAGTATTATTTGTGGATTGTCATCTGTCAGTAGTATTATTTATGGATTGTCATCTTTCAGTAGTATTATTTATGGATTGTCATCTGTTAGTAGTATTATTTATGTATTTTCATCTGTTAGTAGTATTGTTTGTGGATTCTTTTCAAATTTATGGATTGTCATCTGTCAGTAGTATTATTTGTGGATTATTTTCAAATTTATGGATTGTCATCTGTTAGTAGTATTATTTATGGAGTGTCATCTGTCAGTAGTATTATTTGTGGATTTTCATCTCTATCAGTGGTATTATTTACTTACAGTTGTTACTATTTGGAGGGTTATGGACTGTTCCTCATGATCTTGTCCTAATACGGATGCTATATCTTCAGTTGTCCTCACACTGGGTAAATCCATCTAGAGTTCTTCGTATACCTGAAACTATACTCTTTGGATTCCTCTTTATACAGGTATTTGTGCTTGTCTTCTGTTAGTATCATCAGTACTATCATTAGTATAGTTTATCACCAATTATCTGATCTTAGAATGATTATCAAATATGTGCAGTATCATCTGCCACTGCCTTCTCTTGAAATTATTGCTATATTTGTTTGTGATGTCTTTCACTTATTATCATTTCTTATAATTATTACCCGTTATTTGTGTATGTTGTGACTGGTTGTCTTTTTCACAATTATATTACAACGTTCGTTCGTTTGTTTACTTTGTGTGACTCATTGTCTTAATACTGCATGTTTATGAAGGTTGTAACCGATTGTATTTTCATACAATTTATTACTACATGTTTAGGAAGTTGGTCACATTGTTCTCGTTTTACACAATTACTACTTCATATTTTTCAATATACTAATCAATCGTCAATTATTTTCATCAAATGTAGGTAAAGATTATTTGTACGTGTCATTTCATTTGTGACTGATTGTGGGCTCACAAAATTAGACATTGCATGACATCCTTTGAATAAACTATCAAAATATATCCAGTCCTTTTATTGTGAAATGCTATGTGTATTGAATTTTGTAATTAATCGTTTGTGTGTATTTTATTAATATATGCATTAAGCTAAGTCACCTGGTGCATGTTGGTATTGAAGTACTCATAATATAAATGAAATAAAATATTAATAACAACTAGAACGTGTAGTAATTAAAGGCTTTATTATTACACTACTTGCCATTGAACATTTTAAATAAAGTAACTAAATCCATTTATTATTAGCAATCTTTATATATTTCTGTTATGTGTGCACAAATGAAAGGCCATTTTGTGCACATGTGCTAATGTGTGTGCCCAACCTCATGCATGCATGTACCTCATTAGCAAAAACATTAAGTTCAAAATCCTTTTAATAATTGTCAGTAAATATTCAATAATAGACTTGTACTAGTGATTTCTGAAAAGAGAATTATTTCCCATTTGAGTCCAGCAATTAGCATCCATAACACTGAATCCTGTTAGTATTGTTTATCTTGCAAATGTTCACATTTTTCTTCCTTTAATTTTTTTCTCCTTCTCAATCTGAAATTATTTTTGTTAACAGTCTCATGCTAAAACAAGACACCCTAGCATCCAACATTATATGGAATCCACATGAAGCCTTCAATTCCATTTTGTCAATTCCAATTCCACTCAATTCCTTTTGGTCAATTCCAAATCAAATTTTTTTCTGACTCTTTTTACCTACTAATTTTTACCATGAGTAGGTACTCTAAGTACCTACCTGATGATGATTGGTGTTTTATGGCCACTTTTGTGCACATGTTAGGCTAAATGGGCCGCTAAGTACCTACCTGGAATACATACTCTGAGTAGTTTATATTCCAAGTAGGATCGTCATGGAAGATTTATTTCTGAATTAAAACATTAAATGGTAAATGTGGATTTAATTTTTTGTAGGGAACTTCAATTCCAATTCCAAATTTATCAATTCCAATTCCATTTTTTTAAATAATCACTTCCAATTCCGGAATTGACCATAAATTCCATTCTAGAATTGTTTCCATTTGGAAATTTGGTTCTATGTTTGAAAGCTGAACCCATACAAAGATTCCCCCCCCCCCCCATTGAATCCATTTGAGAATTTCTATGCTGAATGCTGAATCTCCATGATTAATCCACATTTCAATTTTAACATTAAAACTGCATTCTTTTCCACTTGGAATTGGCACGCTTTCAGTAAAACACAAAAGGTACATCTTCCAATATTTATCTCCAACTTACATTGAAATATGCCACTTATATGAAAACTTTTGTGTACTTTTACACACCTAAATTTATTGAAACCAATATTGTATGGTAACTTAACAGTAGCCTTTAAAACAGAAGTGTTGATTACTTATTATAGTTTAAAAAAGGAAAGTGATTGACTACCCAACAGAAATATACACCACTTGGGAATAATCTGATAAATGTGGAGATTTAATATGCAAAGATGCATACAACAAATATTGCTATTTAGTATATGGAATAAAACTAACTTCCCTAATATTATTATACAAAATAAAACATTCTAAAACCAAGACCTTTATCGCTGTGTTATTGTGACTAATACATTATTGTATACGTTCACTCAAAATACAGTGTTTTGGCCAAGCTCGAATCTATTTATGCAGTACTTTTGTACAGATATAAAGCACCACAGCTAATTATAAACATAATTTAACCTATGAACAATCAATCAAGAAATACATAAAGTAAAACATCTGTAGTAAAACATCTGTAGTAATACATCTGTAGTAAAACAATTAAGATAAATGATAAAAATATATATAGGCAGCCTAGCTGGTCATAGTAATATATATATATATATATATATATATATATATATATATCACTTAAGATTTATAACATTACATACAGAACTAAATTTCTTGGCAGCTTTAAAACCCATCGGAGAAGAAATTGCATCATAATGTTCACATTTAGAGTCTAGATATTTCAAGTATTTATTTCTTATTGAACATTAAATTGTGGATTCTGTGATTTTCACCCACTATTTCCACATGGAACCAACAAGACAGGAATGACTTGGAAATGACGTCGAAATTGTGTGCAGCTACGTGGCTCTCCTTTTTCTAAATAATTTCGATGGGTGGTCTCTGCCAGAGTGTTTTACGTCCTCAGGGTTTTTTAACGTCCCCCTTTATTTTAAATAATTCAGCCGAGAAATTAATCTCTGGAAAACTTTCGACCTCTTGCAGGGTTCGAACCTGTGACCGTTAGCACCAAGTGCCGGGTGCTTAACCGCCAGGTCACCGGAGCTCACTGGAAATTGTGTGATATGCCTGTTGGATATTGTTGTAGTATTTAGTACTATATAAAACAATGTTTAACTGCTTCACTTAGTTTATTCCAAACTTCAGACTTACATATTCTTGCGAGAACCAGTTTGCGGATGGGACACGTTCAGTAGATGGAATGTCGTACAAAGCAGGGATGTGTCCATTAACAGTAACAACAGTAGCATATTACCACAGATATGATATGCAGAAGTAACCGTGTTTACCAGAGTATAGTCATCTGAAAAAACTAAATTTAGACCCGGTCTATAGTATATGATTCAAGAAGTCCATGTCAAAGAGCAATTCAAAGAGCATACGTTATATCACCCGGATTAAAGACTATTCCTTTTCTTTAAAAACTTAATCATGTATGTATATATGTAAGTGTTATATCACTGGTGCATATTGTAGTTCTAATGGGTGTAATCTTTTTTATTTTACGCTCTTAAAACTGTTTTTATTGACCTCTCATACAATTTACTATGGATATTCAAGGGTAAAGTGGTTATTGTGAATCACTGTAACATTAACCGTCGATGATGAAACCTTCTCGGTAAGTCAAAAAATATTTTAATAATATCACCTGCATGGTTGCTTAGTCATCGTATTGCTTAATGGTTTATTCCAGACAATAACCTAAAGGGCAACAGGTCGTTTTGTCTCCAATACCAGTTCGTCGCCAAAAGAGCGCGACGAAAATGCCAAAAGGTCGTTTCGTCGCCTACCGAATTAAAGCTCTTGTAGTTGTTTTCGTCTCCATCAGTAATTATTCTAAAATACATACACAGCATATAAAGTTTTTTATTTACTTTATATTATAATGCTAATATATATTGTATGGTAATAAAGTATATAGATCTATATAATGACATTCAAGCTAATTTTCACCAAAAGTTTGTCTTCCAATTAGTTTTTCATAATTTATCAAATCCTAGAATTACAAAGTTTTGGTATGTTGGATCGAATATTTCGTCTGGTTCGAGCGCATTTCACCCAATTATTTTCGATTCACACTTTTGTGAGACCGGGAGAAAATATATGAAGCTAGTCGCTCTTAAAATTGTGTTCGTTGTGATGTCTGTTTTCAGGATGGTGCGACCAACTACCCACTGTACCAACTGTCGAGAGTATCACGGCACATTTTGAGGGTGCAACCTGGCAGGCACTGCGCCAGGTATCACCAGGTATTATTATCTGAGCCCAATGAATGAGGGACTTTCGGGATCATTATTCACCAGGGGGCGCCAGGGATAGCTGGTTCACTTGTTGATTCTCATATGTCGCTCTTAACGAATATAATAGCCTCTATCTGTTCATCATTAAATTTTACCACTAATTCTGTCATCAAAACCATGGCAAATAAGGATATCGGAGAGATGACGATTCCTGAACTGAAAGGGGAATTAAGACGCAGAAAGGCTAAACTGGATGGAAAAAAACTGATCTTGTGGAAAGGAATGTGTGGGGGTATCCGGACATTTAGCCAACGGACACTTAGCCAGCGGACATTTAGCCAATATTTGCAGAGGGGACATTTAGCCAACATTCAAAATTTTCATCTTACATCTACAGGTATATTGTTATGTTTTTGAGTTTGTGTATGCTATGTTAATGTTATGTTCTGTTTATGGATGTTGCAAATATGGCCTATCTTTAGATAAGATGTTAGCAACATAATAATTATTGCTGCTTTTATACAATTTGTATATTTATATTAATGTATTCTGTTTTCTCCAGTATTATACATAAATATAAATAATGATATGCAATATGTCAGGGTTGGGAGGTTTTTACACAGAGGGCCCCAAGGCAAATAGATCTGGCTTCCTTTACAGTGATTCTGTTTTATGTACAGTCAGAACTTGTTGATCCACAAGGTTTGTTGCATGATAATATGTGGGATAAACGAGAATGTGATTATCGAGTTCGTGACATACCGGTAGTCTGTGTCACACATTTTTAAATCATACAGATATATACGTCCGTATTTAAACCAAAATTCAATAACCGTACGCAAGACATGGAATGGCATTGAAGCCATTGAGCATTTTGATGTTTGTTAATTACAGACACTATAAGTATAAAGAAATACTCAGTGTCATTATTTGAGAGATAAATTTAAATGAGATTATTATGGCTCGCTATGGGTTTGTTTCTGTTCTTAAATGACTCAATATTTTATTTAAGTATATTTATACTTAGCGCCCAGTTAAGAAATATAAAATATGGAAACAATCTAGATAACACAAACAAATATATTAAAAGTATACGATGTAGACTTAATAATAGGAATATTGACAATGTACACTTACGGACATGTCAGAAATAAAGAATGTATTATATGCAATGTTTGTGTTTTAAAATTTTAGAGTATGAGACATTTGTTTGTGATCATTACATTCGTACAATGAATTGAATAAAATTCAATTACATACACTATGACGATTGAATATAACAGCTGTGGACTAGATCTATATGTAACATCCGTTTTAGAATATGAGACATCACTTTGTGTTTGTTACATTTGTACAATGAATTACAAAAATACAGTTACATACAATGTTTTGTATTTATTGAAACAACTATATTAATGAAAACTCACATAAACATAATCAAAAATTTTGAATTTTGGCTAAATGTCCCCCTTGCAAATAATGGTCCGTTGGCTAAATGTCCCAGATTCATGTGTGGGCGATAATATGTGTGTTTGTGATATCACTCTCTGACTGCGTGAAATGTACTACGAATTGTCTAATACGGGTGGGCATTTTCGCCATATAACCAGTTCTAAGTTAGAGAACAATATTAACATTAAATTGATACGGGTGAAGGATGTATATTATAAAATATAACTCGGTTACTTTAATATTGCTTTGCTCAGCTACATTCATGATTCCATGACCATGAACACCCATTATTAATATTAGGAATATTGGAACTTTGTCTGGTGTATTTCTCTTATCAACTGCGATTTGTGACAATTTTGTAGGCTTGGATCGTACGTCCGCAACCAACTCCGGATTTGCTATTATATCCAGACATCAACAGTGAGAGTGCAGTATGTATTATCCTTGTGTTATAGATTATTTGTTTCTCAAACAATGGACCACTTCATTATAGAGAATAATATCCCAGATCAACTCCTATGTGACAAACTGTTGTTTAAGTACATCACTGTTGCTGGTGAATGTACCAACAGTTTCATTACACAAGATTAGATACAATCAACCAATTTCAAAGTAATCTTCCTTCAGGACTAGGCATGCACCAACCCGTCATCAGCAAAGTGCGTCAAATGGGCTGACTAATTACCGCACTATTTCGTCAGAGTGTGAGTATCAGGCCGACCAGCTGCCCGATATGCATCGCTCAAAGATCGGGCAGCCCTGTAAAGGAGGCGAACTTCTGGCAGGTTTGGTCATAACGACTTCGACGCAATTTCTCAACGCACTTATAATGGTTTATTTGATATCAAACGTAAATTTAGAACGTTGACGTTATGATACGGCATGTTGTGACGCTTATATGGGTAGTGCGAACAGAGAGCTTAAAGTTAAATATAGAGAGGCGTTACTCTTGCCGCGCCATGTTGAATTGTGAACTAGTGGCGCCTCCAGCGACCGGAGATATTTCTCAGATAAACAAAAGCTCTCTGGTTGTCCACATGTGATCGTGTACATGTGTGCGCATGGTTGAAATGAATTGCTAGTACTATATACTACATGATCACATACTCTTTTATTAATAAACACTTTAATTGTGCACACATGATATTGAAACTGTAAATAAATAATTAAGTGATTTCACAGCCCAGTCAATTAATTCATAGCCTACAATTTGCGATCACTTGACAGCTGATCAGAAAGTAACTGAACGTGGTTTAGGCTATTTCACAGCTTTGTGTGTGTAATTTTTTTAATGAAAACAATTAGGTATATATGAGGTAAATGCATACAAACATACTTTCATCATGTCAGTTAATCGTAGTCCATAAATTTTTATTTATTTGGATATATATACATATAATGATATATACAGCTATTATAGCGCAACCATAACACAATTCAGTACAAACTTCCCACCATATGGCATATATTCATCATGTCAGTTTATCATATATTAACTAAAAAAATCATAAGTTCATTTAAAGTCTACACCTCAATAATATAGACCATGCAATATAGTCCTGCCCAGCTGAGAACAAAGAATATACATGGAATATTAACAATGTTTATGTTTGCGTTAACATGTTAGCGAAATTAGTACTTTCATGCAATATGCGGCATCAAATCTCTTGTGCCATGGATTCATCTACAGTTACAATCAGTCATTTGTTATCAAATGGATAGAATAACCCAAATTGCTTCCAGCTCTAAACAACCACTACTACAAAAATATGACATTTAGTCCAGATCAGTGAACTGTTTAATGTTAGACAGAATATACCCAGAGATGTAATAGACACATGCATTGACTGTAACAGATAACTCAAAATCATCTATCACATCCAACACCTGTAAATCTGTATCCAAGAGATTGGCCTGTTTACATGGTATCTCATCATCATAGAACTTCAAGAACTGAAAGAGAACAATATCTTGTAAAATAATGACTTGAACCAAGTGCATACCAAGAAAAATAGGAAGGCTCAAATTCTTATCCACCAATGAGAATAGGCATATTTAAAAAAAAGATTTTGTGAATATGTCATGTGTAAATATGAGTTTGGAGGGATGCCATCACAGTCTAAACAGTTCACTGATCTGGACTAACTGTCATATTTGTTAGTAGTGGTTGTTTAGACCTGGAACCAGTTTTAAGTATTCTGTGCATTTGATAACAGATGACAGATTGTAACTGTAGATGAGCCAGTGGCACATGAGATTTGATGCTGCTTATTGTATCCCCTGTACTAAAGTACTAATTTCTCTATCTCTGACATGTTAACACAAACATAAACACTGTTAATATTCCATGTATATGCTTTGTTCTCAGCTAGGTAGGCCTATATTGGTCTATGTTATTGAGATGTAGACTCTAAATGAACTTATGAATTATTTTATTGTTAATATATGATAAGTAGACGTGATGAATATATGGTGGAAAGTTTGTAATGAATTGTGTTATGGTTGCATTATACTAGCTGTATATACCAAACTAAATAAAAATGAATGGACTATGGCATGAACTCTGATTGTTGTGCAGGGGCGGATCCAAGATTTATTTTAATGAGGGGGTCTAAACCATTACGCAATGCGCAAAGTGCCCAGGGGATCTTACTCTTTTTCTGTGAAAGAAAAATGGTAATCAGATAATGCTCAGATGTATTCTGAAGCAGTATAAAATCCGAATTTTTCAAGTGTATACTATGTATAAATACTGGGAAAAGTAGACATGCCTGTGAAGAACCTGTGGTATGAGATTTGATGATTGGTTTAGTGTATATACAGATTGTTAGGATTATTAGGGGTTACTCGACTTGGCACTAGAAACATGAAAGTATCCCCAATCATAATGTGACATATTATACATTATGTCAGTAAATATTTAATAAGCAACCTGACCATTTATTTCAAGGTGCATACACATGAGAAAGAAATAATGATGTTTAGAATATTTATTACCACATGTAAATCTACATCAGTTAGTCAAAAAGGCTGGCCTTGAACAGACGTCTAGGTTGTTCTCAGGCACAGACATTAGTAGGGCGCTACTGGTTAAAAATCCAAAAATGACGCGGCAAGAGTAACCCCAAAGGCCATATACGATCTTTGGTATCCCCTCTCTAGGCCTATATTTAAGCTCTCGGGTGCGAAAACGTGACCGTTAAGTCCAGTAACTTCGAGCACTGGTCGAGTAATTTCGGGCAGGCAATAATTCGGCTAAAAATTATTCTACACATCTTATTTAAGTACAATTTATTATTATATTGAACCAAACTTCAACAATACATTCACAATAATTAAAGATTTAAACAACTTACATGATAGAAACAAGGTAGGGATGCGACGATTAATCGCGGTTTACGGTTTTAGTCCTTCGGTTCGATTCACGGTTTTTCAATTTGTAAATCGCGGTTTATTTCGATTTTGTTTAATGGCACGTTAATCTTCCGTAGTGTGCACTCAGACGTCATTTCCAATGACGTTTCCTTTGACACCAGTGCGGATTTCCGATGACCCAGAGGTTTCAGCCAATCACAGTGCCCGATTCAGCACGTGATATTTGCATGGGCTATCCCAGATCAAACCCCGTCAGCATAGCATGCAAAGAAATTATTCTCGGCAATTTGTCTAAGCCTGCAAAATCGCATAAATTATTTGTTTGGAAATATTTCGGCCACCCGATGACAGAAACACCAGGGAGTGGAAGAGAATATTTGTCAAGTCAACTTCGTCTTTGCTTTGGCGAGTTTTTGGTTTTATTTACTTGTCTATCTGGCATTGACAGCAAGCTACATTCCCATCCAATAGCACAGCAGCAGACATTGAAAGAAACATTACATGCTAAACAAAATATGCCGTTCAACTCTCCACGATCGACTGCCATCACAAACCAAATCGGGAAATTCATAGTGAAAGATCTGAAACCCTACACAGTGGTGGAGAAGCCATGTTTAAAGAGCTCCTACATGTTCTGGAGGTAAAGTATGAGGCATGCAATACAGGCCCTACAACGATGACAACGGTTATGAGTTGCCATTTAATTAAAGTGGGTAGTTACGGATCGTTGGTAGTCAACCCGTATTCAATATTTTCTCTAATAACTTTATAGCTCACATTGTACTGTGACTCTCTACAATGCTGGTTCTTTGGGAAGTGGAACTGGAAGTCTCCTCTTAAGTTATTTGTTTCATGTGTGAACTTAACTAATAACCAAAGCATACATGTTAGGTTTTGGAAATGCCAATGTGGGAGATTTGTACGTAAATCGGAAGGTCTCGAAAAATCGGGCACTATACGTAAATAAGGGATTTATACATAAATCAGGTGGTCTAAGGTAACACAATACTTTCCATGACAGTGAATACCAAATGTTATTATTACTCAACAGAGTTTACATGAAATCGACCAACAGAAAAGAAATCAGAAAAGAAAAACGTTCATGTCGCCCAGAACAGACACACTCCTTCACTGGTGTTCCCGTACATAGTTCCATGTTATACTACCTTGGCTGCCTTGCAAAGATCCTTGTCCGGGACAAACGCATAGCAAGGACTGTCTGTGTTGAACTTGCAAGACAGCAGCGCAAGGAGGGTGTCATTGCTGAGCTACGAACGCGAGTCCGTGTCGATCTTTCGGACCATTAAGAACACACGTTCACTGTCGTCGTTGCTATGTGAAATCACTGACAGCGTCGTCATTACACGTGTGAGCAGTGGAAACCTCACTGTCCCCACAAATGTCTTCTTGCGACCCATATCGGTCCAGAACGTGTCGACACGACTGTCACTCGTAACAGCTGGCAGATCGTCATCCGGACTCAATTGATAGTCCTGGAACTCTTCCACGAGATGTTCGATTTCATAATCTGCCACAATGCTGAAACGAGTGGCCAAATTCCTCACCATCGTTGGACTCCATGTGTCGCGCAACTTGGGATCTGGATTCAACACACAGATATATTTCAGCACTGTGTCGTGAAATGGGAAGATCTTCACTATCTTCTCGACAATGGCAACGTAGAAGTGACGCACACTCTTGAATATCCGTGTTCTTGTGCTGTCAGACAAGTTATCACTGTCTGCCAGCATGGTCCGCATAGTCATGCCAACAACGAGGATGTCGTCATCTAGCTGTAAATACCTGTCAGCAAAAGACACCTTTGTCAGATCTGTAGCAGATTTGATGACACGCATCAACACAAATTTCGCCATGAAGAGGCGAATGAGATGAGCATGGCAATCTGCGTAGGATATGCCTGGAAGATCGTGTTGAAAGAATTCAACGGCTCAAGGATGAAACAGAAACATGAAGTACGCCTTCATCTCCACACTGGCGAGGTAGTTGGCACATCACTTCACACGGCCTGGCCGTTCACGATCCTCGTGGCTTTCAAAGTAGCTTAGCAGTGCCCCGGCCACTGCTGCAGAAAGCAGTTGACGCATTTCTCCAAGTTCAGCCACCGTGTGCTGGCGTGCTTCAGGATCTTTAAAGATGCCACGTCACAGAACTCCAGAAACTCGCGATATTCTTCTTTGCGTTTGGCGCTGTGATTGAAGTGGAAGTACACGTCAATCAGCAGCTCTTCCACTTGCACCGGCAGCTGTTTGACAGCGCACACGCAACAGAGATTTGCCAGATGACAGATGTATCCAATGTCGAGTACATCTGGCTGGACATTCCCGATCCGGGATAGCACGGAGTTGTGTCGGCCTTTCATAACACTGCAGTTATCCGACGAAAACGCAATGAGGTTCGTCCACGGGATTCCTCGTGTAATGAAAGATAATTAAATGACATAAGTAAATAATATCAACGGATTTTCAAAGGATTCCTTGTGTACTGAAAGAAAATAAAGTGACATAAATAAATAATATCAATGTATTCACTAAATTAAATCATTTACAATTGAAAAAATCAGTAAATACCTGAAACAATTGTCGATCGTTTCAAATATGTTCGCACCGGTGCCGATATTGCAGATCGGTATATCGACAAATCGTGTCACTTAGGTTTCGTTGAAATTGCGGGAGATCGGGCTAGATTTGATGTGATTGCGGGAGTCTCCCGCTGAATGCGGAAGACTTAACATGTATGCTAAAGCTAAGTTAGGTATATATTCCTGAAGTAATGTTTATGTTTCTGCTATTTCTTTTTACTAAAGTTAGTACTTATAACTAGTGTATTAATATTCATTTGTCTAGCAAGAGTCTACCTTATCCTGCATTAGTGAGGTTGCTCCTCCTCTGACGAGCCAGCCATCTCTATCTGACTTTCCTAGCATTCAGCCACTAGTTAGGCGGGAATATAGCCCTGAACTCATTCCTTTTGACATGGAAGTCGAATTGGAACAACTTCTGCATGGGTGGAATATGATTCAAATGATTCAGATGTTGATGAACCAAAGCCAAAGAAAACTGCATTAGAGGATTTATTTGGGTCAGATGTTCTGAAGACCAGTGCTAGTAAGTACACAACTTAATCACTGACATGACAAATAGACCATGAGATTGCCAGATACAGGAAGGAGTCTCCATTCCACTGAAGGAAATCCTCTCAGTATCCTATGCTAGGCAAACTGGCCCAATGTTATCTCCCCATCCCCGAGACTTCAGTTCCCCCCAAGAGGGTTTTCTCAACAACAGGCGATGTAGTCACAGCACTGAGGACCAACCTCAAACCCGTTAATGTAGATATATTTGTCTTTCTGAATAAAAACTTAGAACTTTAGTTCATGAAGTCATTTGAAATAATGGTTGTGTAGTTTAGATATTATCAGAAAGGTATTTTTGTTTTCTACTTAAGACATGTTTTGTCATTTTTATCATAAATTTACAGGTATTCTACAAGTAGCTTAGTTATTACCAAAAGGTATTTTTTGTTTTCTAGCCATATCACTTGTATTTATTACAAATAAAGTTGCTGCTTTCAACTTTTAAAATTAGTTTGTTAAAACGTATGTGTGATCACCGGCATGCTAGAGTAAAGTTTCGTGAATAAATCGAACAGTGGACTAAATATCGAAAATAAAAACAATTCGCGGGTTTCGCCAACAAGAAGGCTGACAAACGTCCTCAAAGTCTCGCATGTCTTGAAATATTGTGTGTAAACAGGAAAACGTGCTTCGTTATACGAAGTAAAAGGGGGCATTCTTTTTATTGGTGCAACATATCCGTAGTTGCGTGTCAGTTCTGAAACGTGAATGAAGTCAAAACAAGGTTGCCCGAAGTTTTCCTCCTTTACTCTACCGCACTAGCTGTGTGTGTATAGTTTGGGGATTTACTCCAGGATGTCGCTGACTGAGCAAAGCCTCTGTAAATAGAATAAAAATATATTATATATGATACCTGATTTTAGTGGGAGGTGTATGGATACTTCTTAAGTAAAGAGAGAATATGTCTGGGATGATGGTAGCCTTTCTGATGAGGAGAGCGGCAATGTCGTGGTCCGTTCAGCTATGTTCCTGGGGGGTGGGATTGGTCCTTTAGTCGTTGCCGGCAGGTGGGGTGAGCTGGGCAGTCGATTAGGTAGTGGATTAGGGTAAAGTATTGTTGCCAGTGAGGGCATATTGCGTTGTGACGGTTATTTGTACCTTATTTTTTGGTAAAAGCCAAAAAATGTAGTCGGCGGAGCTGGGTGTCAGCTTGTCTGTTAGGGAGGAAGTTGAGGCCAGGAACTGTGGTCTTCTCGTACCATTTCTGGGGAGGGGGTGTGCTTTCCGTTGCTATGCGACGGATTTGTTGGGGGAAATATCTTTATTTAAGGTTACTATATGTTCCTGTTGTTTGCTCAGCATGGAGGACTTCACTTAAACTGGTGGCGATATTGGCCTGTCTGTCAGCGTGTTCGTTTCTCTCAAGGTCGACACGGCTCTACCGCACTGAGCCAATGCACCATTTAGAGCAGTTGTTAGCCAGCCTAATTCACGCACCGTGACTACTGCACCCAAAATGCGCTATACGAACGCGTCCATTTAACGCAGTGCGGAAGACGGGCAGATGAGCGTATTGGGCCCCGTCATTACCATGGCCCGAGATGATAGCAGGAGATATGTCGATTAAGGAGTTGTTGAGTCGGAGTGCACGTATGAATGGACCCTCTAGCTGTGTCTGAATGAATAATTTTGAATATATGTTGTTAATTTGTCCTTGTGTTTTTTTCTTTTAAATAATTTCATTTAGCTTAATGTGTGTATTTCTTATTTGTGTCAGTTTATTATATGTTGTCTATGACCAGTCTATGTATTTTTACCTGTGCTTCCTTTATTACACTATTTTATTAAGTTGCGGGTTCTTATCCCATTTCTGTTCATTGATAGCTATGCATTTCTATTAATTAACGGTGCTACGACTTTTGGTTGGTGACGAAACGACTTCTAGTTGGCGAAGAAACGACCTGTTTTATCGGCGAAGAACCGGTAGTGGCGACGAAACGACTCGCAACCTATTAAAGTAGGTTGCTTGTTGTTTTGTGAAGGTACGATATTTTTCAGCACAGATGGTAAATACGTATTATATTTATTACGATATGTGTGGATACAGCAGATACTTCTATAATCGGGTGTCTAGTATGTGCCCAAACACTTCATAATCACTAGGAACATTACTACACCCATACTTCAGTGCAAACCAAATAAGAAAAGTGTGCACTACGTACTCCCGTGAATATTGACATGATTTCACACTTTTATCAATGTTTTATTTGTTATCTGTCGCATAAGCTATCTAATTTATGAGCCAAATATGAAGAAAGAGTGTGTAATATAACTAACTCGCGGGATTTCAACTGCTCTCGTAAGCGTGATAATTTGCAAGATAAAATATGTACCTGAAAAAAAATATTTTAATATATTTGTTCGGTATGCGTTATAATCTTAGTGGTAAATAGATCACTCTAGGGCGATCTATTTACCTCTAAGATTACAACGCATACCGATCTTTAGTGGACCGAAGTATTTTTGTAAACAACTTTTTCTAGCCGAAGTTGTGATGTGTGTACAGTGAAACTTACCGTAGAGTTAAACTATTATCACATATTATACCATATGTGGTTAAAGTTTATAAAGTACCAGTTCGATAAGAGAGGCACAGATCGGTTAGAATCAAAGTATAAATATTAGCCAGAGATCTAGACTAGAGGTCTACTCTAAGTCTAAACAGGGCCCATGGGCATGGCATAGGTCTACAGGGTGAGTGCTCTGTCCTTTAAAGTTTATGATGCATATCAATGTCATATCATCATGGTTTGCAGGTTTCTGACAAGACGGTAAAAACAACGCTGTTTTTATCGTCCTGTCAGAAATAGATCTACCTTTCTGTCAAAAACCGTCAGAAATACCTTTTTTCGATTTTTCAGATTATCTTACTCACTGCCAGTTGATTTAGAGGTCTACATGTATGTACACAACAACTTTGCTTTAAATTTAATTCTTTAGAAATGCTAAGAATGAAATGTTCAGCCTATTGGATATTTTACGATATTCCATATATTTATTTATTTTCAGAATTACATATTATTTCTTATGAAATTGTTGAGAATGTTGAAAAAATCAATGTGATCGAAAAAATCTGATTTTTCCAACCCTGGCTTTAGCAAAAGCAAGAACAACCAGGTCATTAATTGCATTAAGTCTACCACAGTTAATATGATCGTTTAATACCAATTATGGCAGGTGTTCTTTATGCAGAATATAGTCTATCTGCCTGTGAAGTTTTTAGAAGCAAAATAGAACTTGGTATTCACTTTTGTAATGTTGTCACATTACATTGCATTGTTCCAGACATGGGGGGGGGGTCAATTCCATTTGGTCAATTCCACATCAAAAATATCAATTCCAATTCGGTTTTTATAGACTCTTTTTACCTATTATTTTTACAATGAGTTAGTACTCAGAGTACCTACTTGGAATACTTACTCCGAGTAGTTTATATTCCAAGTAGGATTGTCATGGAAGAAATATTTCTGAATTAAATGGTAAATTAATTTGTGGATTTAATTTTTTTGTAGGAATCTTCAATTCCAATTCAGAGTACCTACTCATGCTAAAAGGTATTAGGCCAAAAAGAGTCAGGCGAGGGGGGGGGGGAAACAGAATTGGAATTGAATTGAAATTGATCAATTTGATTTGGAATTGACAAAATGGAAATGAGTTGTCTGGTCTGAACTGCATTCTGAGGATTGATTGGAAAGTTTTTGAAGAGAAAATTAAAAAACTTTTCCTGAAGAAATGGGAAGTGCAGAATTTGCATCCTTTGTAACAAGTTGCAATATGGGGCCTATGACAGATATTTGCTGGGACTCAATCCCTGACTGGGAGATAGTTCCTAGACAACACAAGCAAGCATTCAAGGTATTTTGAGATACCAACTGCTTAAGTATCCAACACACTGTGCTGTACCCTAGGGATCAGTGATCCGTGAAGCAACTCGTGGCTTCCCGATGAAGTACAAATGCCAGGGGCTGATGACATAGAAGCCATGCAGTGTGCCATTACGTTTTTTTGATGGATGTGAGGGGAGAACCAAAGGGCAAGGGTTGGGTTATTAAGTTACATGGATATTGAGCGGCACCCTTAAAATTTAACTAGATGCACACTGCATGCAGTTAAATTGGATGCCTGCCAGTAACAGTAGTTATAGCATTGAGCTGCACTCCAGGTTGTAGGTTCAAATCTGACTTACAACTACTTTTGTGGGATGTTTCACTGGTAAGTTACCCCATGACCATTCGTATCATACTACTCACTCACTCACTGAACAAAAAAAAATCACCTATGCTATTCTATACAGATAGTATGCCATGTTTTGTTACACACAGCAAATGTTCCATGTAGTTGCTAAAGGGTGACAAACCATTGAAATGTTTATTTATCATGATTCTTTTCTCCGCTATCTTGGTTTCTTTGCAGAAAATGCATCTGTCATGCAAGGTAAACATCAGGGTGTATTCGGAGTACCTACTATGTACTCATGGTAAAAAGTAGTGGGTAAAAAAAGAGTGTAAAAACGGAATTGGAATTAATACATTTGGAATTGATAAATTTGATATGGTAATGGAATTGACCCTATGTCTGGTGTAGCACACTATCTGTGTGATAAACACAATAAGATTTATATCATTGATTGCCCATGTCATCAAATGCACTTGACAGCACAGAAAGCCTCCAGTAAACTGCTGCATCACTGGATGAACTGCTTGTGGATATACATATATATATATATATATATATATATATATATATAACTACTATTATTCCTACAAAAGCAGCGAATGCAAGCAGTCTAAAACAATTCCAGTTGTTGAATGGCAAGGAAATGAGAAAGATCCCAAAACATGTCCACACACAATGGTTATCACTAGGGCAAGCAATATCATGACTACTTCATCAATGGAAGCCAGTCTCCAACTTCTTTAAGTCTGAACTTGACAAATCTAAACCAAAATAGAAAGTATCTGACAAGAACAAAATTGACATGCAATCAAACAATGGTACAGCCAAGGCTAAACGTCACATATCAGCTCAACATCAAACAACACATTGTCAGCAGTGACAAAACCTTCAAAACGCAGATAAGATTGACAAGAGCAATATCTGTTTGTCAATGCCCTCATCCCTTGAACAAAATTGAACATGACCAAAGTGGCTGAATAAAAATAGTAAAAGTTTGCACACTTGAAACATTCTTGAGTATACTAAATTGAAGAAATTTGTTGGTATGTGATTATGGTTCATGGATGATACAAAACATGGCTAGTTGGTATGGGGCTGCTGGCTAAAAGTGTTCAGATGATAAAGTTTTGAACATCACCCTGTATATTCGGCAAAATGCAAACGATACAAGGATTTTTATAGTCAAATTATGAGTTTTTCTACTGTGTCTAAAATTGCGACATAAGCATACGGATACCTTTGTGCTGTGTAATAATTAACTGTTGTTTTTATGCACAATTATAATAATTTATGATGTTTCCTATATTTCAGTAAAGTAAGCTGGTGAGAAGCATTCCGGAAACATGTCTGGAAATAACAGCTCTGATCTGTATCAGTGTCCATTATTAATGGACGTTAAAACTGAAATGTCTGATGTCGTAGATGGCGACCATAATCCCGAGATGTCGTCTTATGGTATAGACAATATTGATGCAAAGATACCGAGGACAGTACAGAAAGAAGACGATGATGAAAGTGAAGTACAGATAATAAAAGAGGAAGTGGTTAATCTAGTCCGCTATGACCATCTTAAAGAGGAAGAATCTGGTGTTGAGAAATCATTTTGTTCTCTGTGTGCTGAATCTTTTACTTCTGATGATTGTTTTAGGAAACACATGTTAAATCATTCTAAAAAGAAAGAGTTTTCCTGTTCAGTGTGTTCCAAGAAGTTCACTCAAGTTCTTTCTTTGACTAACCATATGGTAGTCCACAAGGAGACGGTGTATTCCTGTACTGTGTGTTTAAGAATGTATAAAAATTCTCACAATTTAAAAAAACACATGTTGACGCATACTGATGGAGATCCAGATTGCAATTTAGGGAGTCAAATGATTACTCGGGTGGGTGAAAGGCCTTTTTCTTGCTCTGTTTGTTCCAAAACATTTAAATTTGCCAGACTGCTGAATAATCATATGCTAATTCATAGTAGTGAAAAGCCCTTTTCCTGTTCTGTTTGTTCTAAATCTTTTACATGCACCGACCTACTGCATAAGCATATGGTAAGTCATAGTGACAAAAGGCCATATCTGTGTGCTGTCTGTTCGAAAACATTTAAAAGTCCTATATATCTAAGAAGACATATGCAAATCCATACTGCCAGTAAGCCATTTACCTGTCATGTATGTTCCAGAACATTTAGAATGAGCAACATGCTAAAAACACATATGCTGATCCATACAGGTGAAAAGCCATTTTCTTGTCCTGTTTGTTCTAAGTCATTTAGAGACCCTAGCAGTGTGTACAGTCATAAGAGGATCCATACTGATGAAAGGCCATATTCCTGTTCTATTTGTTTCAAGGCATATAGGTATTCTAGCAGTCTGAGTTATCACATGTTAACTCATACCACTAAAAAACCATTTTCTTGTCCTGTCTGTTCGAAGGCATTTAAAGAGGATGCCAGGCTGAAGTCTCATATGAAGGCCCATACTAGTAAAACTCAGGTTTCTTGTCCTGTCTGTTCCAGAGGATGTAGGAGTGCTTGTAGCCTGAATAAACATATGCGAATTCATTCTGATGTTCGGCCATTTTCCTGTCTTTTCTGTTCCAAAACGTTTAAATACGCTACTGGTCTCGAAAGACATAGGCTGATTCATACTGGTGTATGACTATGACAATAATAATGAAGTAGATCTATAAAGCAGTAAATCCCCAGAGATGTAGCTAAAAATGCAGTAAGATATTTGAACCATAAATTGTTTTTAGCAGTGAAAGCAACCTTGAATGGAGTTCTTAGAGCAGATTGAAAGAGAAGACACATTTCTAACAACCACTGGTAACCTATTCCGTAAAGTGGGAGCGGCAATGCTAAATGTGCAATCGCCATATGACTTAAGTCTGGACAGAATCGCCTCCAATAATAATGGACTGGATCACCTGAGTTTTCGGGTGACTTTCTAATTGACACCACTTCACACAAGTATTATAGATTTATAAGTTGTTAGTAAAATCTTCTAACAGTTGGCCAATGCAGTTTTTGAAGAATTAGGGCAATTTAATCATATTTTTTAGTATCTGTCGCTATGTGAGCTGCAGCATTCTGAATTCGCTGATGGTAGTTGATGTTATAATCAGATATGCCATATGACAGAGTTACAATAGTCTGTACAAAATGTAACAAGTGCTTCTTGTGTCAAGAATGCTTTTAGATGGTGGATGTTCTTAAGAATATATTAGGCAGATCAACTTGCTAATGTGAAATGTTGATACGTATTAATGCATTTGTCAAAAATAACCCCTAGATTTTTTCCAGGCCCATTAAGGTTAATGGAAGACGCACCATTTTTTTTATGCTGGTATTTCTTTTCACCGATTTAACATAATGTTTTGAAGACATAGAGTTAACATTTGTTTTATCACAATTTAATTTTAGAAGCATTTATGTCATCTTTAGTGAAATGTAAGCAATACAATGTTCTAAATTCTTCTTAAAGCACCAAGACATGCCATTAATGAGTTATAATGATCAAATGATTATCATTTGTGTAATTAGTGATTCATGGATAGAAAATTATCTCACTAGAAATAGTGTGAAAAAATGTTGGAATTATTTGATTGAAATTGCAGCCTGTTCTGTTTTGTTAAGAAAGCTTTTGTGTGTTTGTGTGTGTGTGCTGTAATTAAATTAATCAAATCACTGGATCTAAAGTTCCCCTGTCTACACAACAGGTCTGTTGGTAATGCACTGTTATATGACTTCTGTATTAATAAACAGATTATTTATTATGTTTGAAATAAATTGTATAAAGATTTATTGCATTGTACATTAGAAGACATAATATAGTGTGTAACTGTAATGTTAGTTATAGGGTACTGTATACATAATACAAGTATAATTAGTTGTTAGAAAGGATGTGGTGAATACATGGACTGTACAAACTAGTGATACTGGCACACTATGACTCCTCCCCCCAAACAGATATAATGGAACAGTATACTGCAAATGATGTACTGGTTAAAGTAGAATATGGTCATTTTGGTTATTATATCTTGACAACATTTGTTTTGAGATTGTATGTAAATAATAAATAATCATGATAGAGTGATCCCATCTCAATATTTAATTGTATTGAAAAGAAATTTGAGCTTTACTGCACTGCGGATGATGATGATCGATGTTTTATGGCCACTTGTGCACATGGTAGGCTAAATGGGCCGAGCGACCTCCAGAGGTAATATAGCGAAGTCAAAGATGAAACAACCTTGAGATATGCCCACATCGAGATTCATGCTAGTTTTCTGTGATCCAACACACTACCACCGCTAGACTATGGAGGTGCCCTTCACTGCACTGAGAAATCTTAATTAGATTATTTTATTTATTTGGCTGAAACTCAAGCATCTAGTCAAGAAAAAGTCTGGAAATAATTTTTTTTTAATCTTATGTCAGCGGCAAGTGTTTGATATGGATTGAAAGGTGTAAATAATGTGGACAATGATTTTACCTAAAGTGTCCAATGATCAAACGTCGGCAGATGTGCCCATTTTGTATTGGGCCAGGCTGAGGGTGATCAGATCTCGGCCTGAAAGCCATGACAATTGGTCACCTGATCCAGTGTAGTATAGCTTGATCTGGTGTAGATTAGTTTTAATGATCTCCCCATGAGATATTTTAATTAAGTGACCTGATGGTAGGCTCAAAACATACCTGAGAAGTTTGTTATATGGGGCACTAATCTGTGTTGATGATGTGCTTCTCATTGCACACACTTCCACAGAGATTCAAGAGGGAGCATCGCATAATCCAGACACAGAAATTCTAACTGGTCACCTACAGAATAAGCCATCCATCACTGCTCCTGTCGATGGATAATATAATCCCAGTATCTGAGAAACTAAATCAACTATGCATTGATATATACTGATGAAACACCACCAAACCAATTAGTTGAGGACAGCATGTTAATTCCAAAGAGCACCAGACATACCACGATGGACACTAACTACCATGAATCAAATATAGCCGCTGTCCTAGGGTGACTGTCAAGATGTAGAGTATCTATGCCTTAACCAGACTGTTCTATACACGTAAAGAAGATGCAGATAGAATATCTGTTACTGTTCCACAGATCACAGTGGGGAACTTGTAGCCACCTACCCAAGAGAACCCGAAACTAGGTTTACATTATGGCTTCGACACATCCGTTAGATGCTAATTAGGCTGCACCCACTGGCATATAACTATATCTCGGGTTGCCAATAAGAATTTTAATCGTCATCATAGTTTATTTACTGTGTCCAGCATCTCCAAGTTTAATATCTAGATGCCCTGGATATCCTGACCAGGAAGTTTCCAACTGCTCATATGAAATGGGCAACATACACCCAGTGCCACAATACAATGATTGGGAAAACTTCGACACCACCCCACCATCATCAATGCAGTGTTATGGCACACGGAGATTCAATTCAATATATATATTTCAAACCAGACATGGGGTCAATTCAATTCTGGAATTGACAGTCTATTCCGGAATTTGAATTGAACATTTTTGAATTGGAAGTGAAATTTGAATTTAAATTTCCTACAGAAAAATTAAATCCACAAATTAATTTACCATTTTTACAACGTTAACACTTACGTGTCGTGTTACCAATATACTGGAACCAGAATGATCTCGAACTTTGGTTCCTTTTTATTTATATATATATATATATATATTCCACACCGACCATGGCACCCCACGTGACCGCTTAACCAATTAAATGTCACAACACTGTGACACCACCACATAGCATACCTGTAATCTATATAGAGATATTGCTATTTAGGCATTAATTAGCCCCACCTCTCCTAAAACGTTGACTACTATAGTCTGTTCCCAGATCTAAGTATTTTAATAAACATTTGAGATCTTTTGTAAACTTACCATATGTAAGTGGTAGTATCCAGCAGGGTTGTAAAAGTAAATACAGGATCTGACCCATGTTGGGCTGAACTAAACAAAACCATTCGTTTCAAGGCTCCTACTGGACAGTGGAATATAAACTCATCTTTGATGATTACAAAATACAATTTTACATGGGGATGCACCCAAGACTATGATCCGCCACTTGATATCATCAAATATCTCTTTAGCTAAAAGAGCCTTGGGGTTAGGCTTTGCAATCTTTTATCGGGTTAACACTTACATGTAGTGTTACCAATATACTGGAATCAAATTGATCCAGAACTTTAGTTCCTTATATATATAAATCAGATATGCACACTGACTGTGGTACCCCATGTCAGCATTTAACCAATTAAAATGGTCTGGATACCGTGAGCTCCACCCACAACACTGTGACACCACCACATAGCATGTCTGTAATCTATATAGAGATATTGCTATTTAGGGATTTACCCCGTTCAATGTTTAGAACGGGCAATAAAAAATTAAATCCACAAATTAATTTACCATTTAATTGTTTAGTTCAAAAATATTTCTTCCATGACAATCCTACTTGGAATATAAAGTAGTCAGAGTTGGTATTCCAAGTAGGTACTTGTAGAACCTAATCATGGTAAAATTTATTAGGCAAAAAACGAGTCAGAAAAAACCCCAAATGGAATTGATAAATTTGGAATTAAATCAGAATTGATCAATTTGATTTGAAATTGACAAAATGGAATTGACCCCATGTCTGTTTCAAACTGAATCTAAAATTGGATTACATAAATAAGTGAGTATGTGGTACATACAGTTGAGTGAGTATATATATATGGTAGATACATAAGTGAGTATATGGTAGATACAGCTTGGGGTTACACCAATGATATTAAATCTATACAAGGATGCAACCTGATATATTTTCACAGAAACAACAATACAAATATAGGGAAAAGGTTACTTATGTATGTCTGATCTGCATATCTTTGACAGACCACCGACTTATTAGAACAATAAGTCATTCCAACATATGCATGTTGTTGTATCAATGATTTGACTGACCTGCAGTTCTTCACGTCGTATGGCAAAGCAAGTCTTTGGCCATTGGTGAATAAAGGTTCTCGCGGCACTGCTTCTGATATGAGGATCCCGGGAATGATGTGTTTGATGACTGTGTACAAGACAATTATTTGTAAATATTGTTTGTAATGGAGTAAGTAAAGTACCAGTGGTGTATGAATACATGTATATTATATATGTCCATTAATTTGGTAATGCCGAGCTGCTTAAAAAGTGAAGTTTTCGGTGCATTGTATCCAGCATTGCACATACTTCTGATTGATTTCTTCTGTAGTGTCTCAAGTTTATCCAGTCTGAATTGATGTGCTGATCCCCATAAAATTGTGCCACACGTAAGATGAGAACCAATAAGACTGTAGTATATTAGTTTCAAATTATCGACAGACAAATATCTTTTGACCGTATGAATTGCATATGATCCACTGGATAACTGTTTGACAATATGATTGATGTAGTCATCCCACTCAAGTGCATCATCTATATAAATACCTAGGAATTTTGCATTGTTGATTCTTAATATTTGTTTATTTCTCAGTATGATGGATGCCATGTTATTATTTGTGTTCTATGGAGCAAACACAACAACATTTGTTGTCTGACCATTCAATGATAATTTGTTTGCATAGAACCAGTCTGATAATGCTCTCATGTCATTTTTGATATTTCAATGTAATTCTTTTGGGTTTTGAGAAGTGCAATATATTGTTGTATTGTCTGCAAATAAGATCCATTTTAATGTGTTAATGCATGTGGTAAATCATTTGTATAGATGATAAATAGGAGTGGGCGGAGGACACTTTTTTCTTTGGATTTGTAAATGGGTATTATTTTTGCAATCTTCATATTTGCTGGAACATCTTCTGTTTCCAATGATTTATTTATTACAATACTGATTCAATAACATAGAGCTGGATTCAAAGTTTTTAAGACCTTCGAACTGATGTCATCATGACTGGAACTTTTCTTTTTCTTTGGCTTTACGGATGTTATGATCCAAGATACCTCTGGTTGATATGCAGTGTATTTTAGATGATAATGAAATGATTTGTCTGGATTTGTTCGCAATCTTCTTTGAATCCTTGGTAGAGTTGTTATCGATCTTAAATGAGTCTAATATTCCACTTTTGTCATTATTTATTCCAATCAACGTTTTCAGCATATTCCAAGTTTTTGTTATTGTTTTATTTGGAAAGCTCATTGGCAAAGTAATTCTGTTTTCTTTTGATCCTGTTCAAAATATTTCTGTAATTAATAAAATTAATATATGCCCAACTTGATCTCGGCTTACCAAGACGTAGACTTTCTGTACAATCTATCTCTAGCTTTTGGTGATTTTATTATGAAATGTTAGTTAGATATTTAGCATTCCCAGATATTAATCTGGACATTCCAGCATCGATGAATAACAGCTCTTTCATCAATACCTTTAGAAGTATTTTAGCTATTAAAGCTCCTACCAGGATATTGAATTTTGACAGAGGTACAAACTCTTTTGGACCACAATTAGAATTAAGAGAAGCTTTGACAGAACTGGATCGTTCTGATATTAACATTTGAAGAGGATTACGTACGTTATGTACATGCCTGCCACAATCTGTTTTGTGTTTTATTTTCTTACAAATTATAAGACTAGTGTTTTCCAAGGTAATTATACTTTATTATATTTTCTAATCATAACTACAATACCGAGTTCAACAGTTGGTATTGAATTTATAATTCTTTTCTAATTTGTTTCTTTATGGAAAAGATGATAAATTGATATCATAATTTGCACACGAAATTACGCCAATTTAACCCCTTTGTATGTATAATCCTCATTTGGTACTTGATATATATGCAATAACTACAGCTATATATATATATATATATATATATATATATACCTGGTTGCCATTTCCAGGATGCGATATGTAAAATTTTATCCGACTTTCAGTGAACCATGAAATAAACAGCGTATTGAAGGGCCAGATAGTTATTGAATTTGCACATCAATAAAAGTGTTAAAGATATAAAAAAACTACATTGTTTTGGTGTGAAGAATTAATGTAGACAACAATTGCGTTGGCGTATATTCTATTTCCCTTCGATGTGATTGATCTCATTTTTGTAAGCCAACTTTACTAAACACCGACATGTTTGTGAATGTACTTTCTTTTTTGCAAAGTGAGATATTGTGATGGGTGTACATATTTAGTTTGTGTTATTTGTTTAATTATAATTATCACCAGTTGTTCAATGATATTATATTTCCGTTTTAGGTAGCCGTTTAGTAAAATGGAATCCATAAATGTTGGACCAATTAAGTATTGCTTGGTCTTCATTGTACATAAACTGGCTTGAATGCTAAAGTATCAATTGTAGTAAAAACAATTCTAACTCAAAAATCAATCACAGATGTATGACGTACAGGAAGAATATAACAAATCAAATGTCTTTAACACACGCGTGCGCACGCACATTCTAATCAAATGTTATAGAAAAAAATACCTCCAGGGACATCCTCATGGACATCCCACTAATACTCTTCTTATAAATAAATATAACTTTATGAACAAAAATACAAGATACCATAAATTACCTCAAAAGTAATCCGAACATGTTTTATTTGCCAAAATCCACATATATACAGATCACATCAAATGATCAAATCATTATCTGAAAAGACTTTAACGTCAACAATTGGAATATCATTAAAGCAATTAATACCATTATGAGTCAACTTTTATACTGCAATCATCTCTAAATAATTGGGAACACAGAAACGTGGTTTCTTCACCAGAATGAATCAGCTCTTATCTCACTACCCATGTAACATACCTGGATCACTAGAAACACGATGAACAGAAATATGGTTATTCACCAGTGTGAATCAACGTATATGTATTCGCATTGTAAACATTTTAAAATTATTTAGAACATAGTTAACAGGAATACTGGTTTTCATCAGTATCAATAAGCAGCACACACCTCTTCATATCATTGACATTACTAATTGATCTGGATGATTGTGAAAGGGAATATGGCTTTTCACCAGAAATAATTAATTTACGTTTCTTCATATCGTAAACATATCCAAATTACTTGAAAAAATATTAATAGCAATCCGATTTTTCAGGAATTTGTGTCACCATGCGTTTCTCCATACTGCGAACATCTGTCGCTGATTGGGAACAGATTGAACGGGAAGGAATACAGTTTTAACCAGTAAGAGCGAATACCCCTAAATGATCCGAAACGCAGTGAAAATTAATATGGTTTTTGATTGGCATAAATCGTCACGTTTCCTTATCCATAACACGAGGATAAATGAATTGCAGCACGATTAAAATAAATTAATATGTGTTTTTTTTCCAGCATGAGTCACAATATGGCTCTACATATTGTGAATATACTTAAATTACCGACACCACATTGAACAGGAATATGTTTTTCACCAATATGAGTCAGCATATGTTTCTTCAAATAAATCTAAATGATTTAGAACACACCGAATAGGAATGTGTTTTTACACCACCATGAATCAACGTGTTTCTTCATGTTTTCGGCATTTGAAAATGATTTAGAACACAGTGAACAGGAACGTGGTTTTTCACCAGTATGAGTCAGGATATGATCCTTCAAACTTTTAACCTATATAAATGTTTTAGTGCACAGTGAGTAGGATTATGTTTTTTCGCTAGTATGAATCAATAGATGTCTCTTCGTACTGGAAGCATTTCTGAATTTGGAACACAGTGAACAGGAATATGGTTTTTCACAAGTATGAAAAAATATATGGACGTTCGTGATACGGAACCAGAGAAGAAAAGAAAAAAGCTTTGCTATTGCACTATATGGGTGCAGAGTGCTATGACATTTATGAAACTTTGAAGAACAAAGAAGACGATTACAGTGCTGTCAAAACGAAACTGAATGATTAAAGCAATTGTCTGTCAATTGTAACTTTACAGAAGGCACAGTGGAAAATGAAGTAAAAACGCAAATGATTCATGGCCGTACGTCAAAAAGTTGGAGAAAAAAGGGCTTGTCAAAACCTATGGACTTGAAAACACTGCTAGACATTTGACAGATTTTCTAGTGGCTCGCGCACTTATTTCAACTGTGGTGGTCAGTACCCACATGAAGATGAGTGTTCAGCAAAACATCGTCGTTGTTACAAATGTGAATCGTATGGACACTACTCGAAATTTTGTAGGCGAAACTTTCCGAGAACAAAACAATATGATAAGTGGCACAAGAAGTCTCGAGAACAAACAAATAAAGTTTCTATCAGCAACGTGGCAGGTAATTGTGATAGTGGTTCTGATTATTCACTGGCAGTACGAAAAGATGAGGAGAAAATTCCTGCAATTAACATTTAACTAGCTGGGGTAGATGTTATGATGTTCATAGACAGTGGAACTAGTGTAAACTCTGTGGACGTGAAAACTCATAAAACACTGTGTGAACATTCTAAAGAATTTTGTGAGTTATCAAAACTAGACACGAAATTATTCCCTTACGCATCCACAAAAGCATTAGACTTGAAAGGAACATTCAGTGCAACAATTACATCGCCTAAGACTGGAGTAAAATTTGATGATGAATTATATTTTGTGAGTGACGCTAAAAGCTGTTTACTGTCTTATGACACCGCAAAGCGACTGAAATTAATCTCAATCATCAATGCTATAGAAGATTCAAGATCAAATGTGACAAATAAAATTGTACATGATTTTGATTCAATATTCCACGGGCTAGGAAAACTGAAGGATTTCCAGCTACAACTGAATATTGATGATACAGTGGAACCTGTGCATCAAAAACACAGACGAGTTCCTTTTTCAACAAGACCGCAATATGAAGCGGCAATCAAGCAGCTATATGAGGATGACATATGTGAAGATCCTCAAAATAGGCCGACTCCTTGGGTGTCACCTATGGTGGTAGTACCTAAGCCACGTGATCCTGATAACATCAGACTGTGTGTTGATATGAGGGCTTCTAACCAAGCCATAGGAATAGTCAAACATCCAATGCCAACTGTTCATGAGTTGATACATGATTTGATTGGTTGTTGTGTATTTACAAAATTGGACCTCAATCAGGGCTACCACCAGGTGGATCTGCATCCTGACAGCCGATACATCACTACGTTTAGTTCACATCTAGGACTGCACCGTTACAGGCGTTTAAATTTTGGTGTAAATGCCGCCAGTGAAACATTTCAACAAATCATCGAGCAAGTGCTACATGGGCTTGGTTGAGTAAAGAACATTTATAACGACATCATCATTGTCAGTCGGAATGATGTAGAACATGAGAAACACGTCCGTGCATGTCTGGAACGTCTCATGAAGAAGGGCTTAACACTCAATCGAAATAAATGCAAATTCTTCCAATCCTCTGTGGAATTCTTCGGCAACATGTTTAGTGAACATGGTGTTTCGCCAGATCCGAAAAAAAAAAGTAAAGTCTGTTCGTGATGCGCCGAGACCGACAGACAAGCGACAGGTGAAGTCTATTCTAGGCATGGCGAATTACGTACAAAGATACATACCTGGTCTGGCCTCTCTTGTGAAACCGCTTAGAGAGCTCACTCGTAAGAATAGTCTGTTTGAGTGGACCAGTGAGTGTAAAGATGCATGGTTAAAATTGAAGGACAGTTTGACAAGTGATACTGTCATGTCGTACTTCAATCACAAGTTAGAGACCGAGTTAGTGGTCGATGCATCACCACATGGTGTTGGTGCTATTTTAACCCAGATACAACCCACTAAAGATGGCCGTAGAGATGTTCAAATTGTGCATATACATCACTTGCACTGGACGACGTAGAATCTCGTTACACGCAAATAGAGCGAGAAGCTCTAGCTGTTCGGTGGGGAGTCGAACATTTTCATATGTATCTGTACGGCATAAAGTTTACAGTGGTCACAGACCACAAAGCATTAGTCAGCATATTCTCAAATGTTGTCGCTAAGCCATCTCATCACATTGAACGATGGTGTTTACGTCTACAGCAATATACATTTAACACAGTGTACCGCCCCGGCGCTGGTAATCTAGCTGGTTACATGTCGCGTCACCCAGTCGCATCTACAAGTGAGCGTGGCAGGAAGGTCACAGAAGAATATATCAACTACGTGTGAAACAGCGTGTCCCAAAGCATTGTCGCATATAGAAGTAATTCAAGCGACACAACAGGACCCCATGCTGAAAAATGTGATCAAATGTCAACAAACTGGGCTATGGCATGAATTTAAAAACTGTGAAGAAATGTCAATATACGGAAAATTGTCCAGTGAACTTAGTGTTACAGAGAACGGAATTCTGTTAAGAGGACACCGGATTGTTATTCCTGTGACGATGCAAATAGCTCATGAAGGTCATCAGGGATTGGTAAAAACAAAGTCCCCATTGAGAGCTAAGGTGTGGTTTCCCTACATGCATAAGATCACCGAAGACATAGTGAAAAACTGTGCTACATGTGCTGTCGTCACTAAAGATGAATGTCTACAACTGTTACAAATGTTACAGCTACCTGGTAAAGCTTGGCAGTCTCTGTGTGCTGATTTTTGTGGGCCATATCCTAGTGGAGATTATTGTCTAGTAGTTCTTGACGAATATTCACGATTTCCTGTGGTGGAGCTCGTGAGATCCACATCAGCCAGAAGTCTAATCCCAGTATTTGACCAAATATTTGCAACACACGGAATGCCAGAAACATTAAAAACTGACAACGGACCGCCATTTCAATGATTTGAATTCCGTAAATTCATGCAATATTGTGGTATACGTCATTGTCGGATTATGCCACTGTGGCCAAGATCTAACGCAGAAACTTTTATGAAACCTTTGAACAAGGCAATTTAAAGTGCTACTGTGGAAGGGAAGTCGTGGAGACAGGAAATGTACAAATTCCTACGAAAAATTACCGCGCAACGCCACATGTGACAACAGGTCGACCACCTGCAGAACTCTTGTTTGGTTCGAACATAAAAGTGGAGAAACAGCAACAAAAACAGTATGCAGATTCCAGAAATTGTGTACGACCGAACATTCCTCTCAATGTTGGGGATACAGTGTTAATGAAACAAACGAAAATGGACAAATTGTGTCCAGCATATAATCCAGCACCAATGTCTGTAGTGCAAGTGAAAGGGAGCATGATAACAGTAAATAGTCCTGTTCTTGGCAGCAAATCAAGAAATTCATCACATTTCAGGAAAGTGACTGACCATGATGTTACACCTGAAACCGAGTCAACAATCGAAAACAGCGATTATTCGCAAGACGTGCCAGAAATAATAACAGTGAATAATGATGAACTTAATCAAGACAGTAGTCATAATTCAAATGTGACAGATGTCTCAGCAAGTCGTCCAAAGCGACGCACCAGAATGCCAGCAAGATATAAAGACTGTTTCTAAGTGATATATATATACTATATTTTTATACAACTATACGTGTAAGAATGAAGCTGAATGGAATGAATGTAATTATGATGTAAAATGAAGTACATTGTTCTGTAAGATTTTACAATTTGTTTTATCAGAGTTAGTTTCATATATATATATATATATATATATATATATATATAATGTAGCTTATCAATTGACTTGAGAAAAATCATTATCTAGGTGTAAAATTCAGTGTTATCGTCGGATATTCAAAATTTGAATTTAAGATTGTTCGAAGTTTACCTATTGCAAATACCTGTTTAACTTGAGTGAAACATATATGAAATGATACATTTTCAATAAAGGTAGGGGGGATGTAATGTTGTCAATCCGTAGCAGTCCACAATTAATTATATCGAGGACTTAATGTTGGTATTTAGAATTGTAACGGACCGGAAACAGTTTAGAGAATAAACCAGATTGTCAAGATTGTATTTGTGATTTATTAATAATATACTTGATGACAATCTACAAACATCACACATGGTGGTTAGGAAATAGATTTTTCATCAATTTGAACCTGTGTTCTTCTGGATTATTTCATTGCAGCAGTGGTCCGGGATGGGCCAGAATAATGACAAATCTTGTGAGCTGTTGCTGGCCTAATACATATTTTTGCCGTGCCATTGCGAGGCCTGGCATAATTTTAGGTTCGGGCTGGATGTAAATTTCAGGTCCGCATTCTCAACAAAGATATCTTGTAACAGGCAGCATACTTGATTACACTAATTACGGTCACAGAGGCGGGACACGGGGGGTAAATAATGGAAAGTTGTCCAGCTAGATTCACATAGCTGCTTGATATTGGTTAAGCTAAAGCATTCGACTGGCTTCGTGTTATTTGCTTTTGCGGGACTATCGCTGGCATGTGGTGGTGCAGTGCGGACTTGGGTTTGGTATGTAGCTTTGCGGTGCTGTGTGGGTCTCCACATTGAATGGTGTTACTGTTACAATGGTGGTTGCGGTCCTCTTTAATACTGTGCGGGGCGGGCAATAAATATCAACCCACGCAGGGCTTGAGGTGTGCACTTCTGGAAAGAAGCATGAAATTTGGCCCTTGTTTTTTTATTGAGTATGCTGATTTGAAAAATTGCGGGAACCATAATCGTATTGCATTGGTTCCCATTCAAAAATTCAAAATGGCGTCCACGGAACTGGTTTTTGCCTAGAATCATTGATACCCCAACCAGATGTTACAAACACAAAGTCCCAAGTTACTCTCAAGACATTCCAGGATTATTTACAGTTCGTATGCCTGCCTTATATGGGACATATGCTCCAAGATTGTTGTAATATCCACTAGTTTTAATTATATCAGTATAGTCTTATATTGTGGCACAGATACTACTACTTCTGTGTATATAATGATATCACCCTATTGTGGTGCCACCTACCGATTTGTTGTCTATTGTTAGCACAATCAAGTCATGCGTTCTCAACTGGCGTTATCACTTATTAATTGTTCTACTGAATAGAACGTATTGAAACAAAGACGTAGTTCACATAAATGTTGTTTGTGATGTCTACAAAGAAGGTGGCCTAAATGAACAAATACGACCAAACCGTGGTGCTGGAAATCAACTTTGGGTAGGCAAAGATTCATGCTTCTTTTCAGAACTGCACACCCCGATTACATATCTGCTCCACTATATATATATATATATATATATATATATGTGTATGTTTGTAATTGACGTACAGTAATGAGATGGAACTCACAATTTGTGTTCTGAGTCATCTATTTTTACAGAGTAAGGTGATAGCACATTTTCAGAACGATGAGGTTAGCATGTTCGCTTTAAAGAAACCTGTTTTTTATTTTTTATTTAAAACTAAATTTCCATCTTCATGTTTGGATATAATTTGAATAGTCATCTTGGTATTACTTTCCAACATAGGATGATCATCACCGGTAACAACTGTAACCAATATCATATTTTCGCATTCTACTTACTATGCTCTACTTTCAAGATCATACCACATCACAAAATCTCGCGTGACCGCCATGTTGGCAGTGAGGAGTTGAAATTTGACATTTTGGTTAAAAAATAATGATCAAAATCCTGAGTAAATACATATTTTAGATAAATGATATAGCCAAAGTATGTAACTAGTGTAAGAACAAATTCACAAATCAGGATATAGGCGCCCAGTTTAACAATACACTACCTAAGGAACTATAAATATATTTTTATAATAATATAACCCACAAATATTTAATATCAAAGTGGGTTGGTTAGAAACGCACGACTAAATGTGAGCCACGTTTAGTCAACAGTGTGACTTACTTGTTGGGTCCGAACGAAGAATCCAAATTCGTGAACTGATGTCTAAAGCTGAGATTCCATATACACAGTATGCGGCAAAAATGGAACAGCATGTAAACAGACATGCTCGATTCCACATGTCCGGATGCAGCATGCGATTTGTCCTGCGGCTGCGTACCGATGCAGATACGGCAAACTGAATGGCTCCATGTAGCGATTCGTATGGCAAAAAAATAAAAAAACGGTTGGGGAAATCCAGAATATGATGTCAGGGGCAGGTGTTTCTGTATTATTCTATGAACAACATCTGGTTTTGCCGTATATCTCCAGCTGATTTTTATTAACTAAGCTTCACCTACAATAACAATGTATCTGCGGTGACTTATGTGGCAATACATGTAAAAGTAACTTTCCTATTATCAGTACATCTTCCCTTGTTTTAAATATTAACTGGTTAGCTGTTGCTAATTACTCTATTTGTTGTAACAAAATCTACAATTTATAATCATCTTAATTAGGAAAGATTTCAGTAATTTCATCGTAATATAGAGACCAAAGTTTATCCATAGCAATGCTAAAATTGTAGTAATGTATGCAAGATATTGAATGATAAATGGCTGAATAATTTGCTACCACATAAACTATGAAAATATATTCTTACATCTAATTCACAACATTCATATATATCTATATAATGTCAGATAATTGGATATCGTGCAATGTAATCAATCAATATAATACATAGTAAATAAACTAATCAACATGTGATTTTCAATGTCATTGTCAACATTGTTCAATAAGTCTCTGTGGCACTTTCACTGGACGGGAGCTACGTCTCTGTGCTACAGGCTGCTCTACAGGCTGCTCTATAGGCTGCTCTACAGGCTGCTCTACAGTCTCAGGACCAGAAGTGTGAGTGGCTGCAGGCATAATAGGATCTGCTGCTTGGGATGTTGGTTGTGTTGTACTTGTAATATGCTCATCTGAGTGAGAGGCATAATCATCTTTGTCATGAAATTGCTCCTGGGTCTTCCTGAGATGTCACCTATTCCTACGAAAACCGTGCCCATCCTCAGTAATAACATTATAAGATCTTGGGCTTTCAGAAGAACTGACCACTTGTGCCAATCTACTTCAACACTTGTTGTTATCATCCTGGATGCGCACAATATCACCATGCTAGAGTGGGGGTTAAAGCTCCTTAGCACTTTTATTATAATAGCTACAAGTGCTATTTTGAAATTTTGCATTGACAACACTACCACCACATACATTAATGTGGTCCGATAATCTGGGAATCCTGTTGCAGAGTTTTCTTCCCATAAGTAACTCAGCGGGCGAGTATCCACATGCTAGTGGACTGGATCTGTAACTAAGTAGTGCAAGATATGGGTTGTTTACTGATTCTATGGCCTTAGTAAGCAGATTTTGTACAATTCCTACACCCTTTTCTGCCATACCATTAGACTGGGGATATCTTGGGCTTGATGTTGTGTGACTAAAACCATATACTCTTGCAAACAAACGGAAGCATTCTGAGCTGAATTGGATTTAACATGTGTAATTACAGTGTCTGATGTTCTGTTTGTGAGCAATGCAATTTCTTGATATTTTGAGTAGTAATCGATTGCTAATAAATATGTCTTGTTTCTTAGCTGCAATAGATCCATACCAATCTTCTCCCATGGTTTTGTCAGGTCATGTTGTATGATTGGCTCATTCTGCTGGGACCTCTGATGTCGCTGACATGGAGTACGGGACATGATCATGTTCGATATATCATTGTTCATGTTTGGCCAATACATGACCTCACTGTCAGTACGTCTTGTCTTCTCAATACCCATATGTCCATCATGCAAACGACTTAACATGAATGATTGCATAGAGGAGGGTACTATTATCTTCTGGCCCTTCAGGAGTACACTATTCACTAAAGATATTTCTTCACTAAAACTGTAGTATGGTTGATATAAACAGCACATGGGCCAGACCATCCATCTAGAACATGTTTCAGCACTTGTGAAAGTTTATGGCCTGTTTTAGTTTCACGAGATATTTCCTCCCACTCCTGTTGGCTGACAGGAAGTGAGTTGACAATCATGTCTACGTGTACTTTTACATCTACTTCGGTCCAACTCTCACGATTCGGGTTTGATGCACGGGACAATATATCAGCCCATACTAAATGCTTGCCAGGCGTGAAGATTAGTTCAAATGTGTATGGATGAAGTTTTAGTAATAATCTTTGGATCCTGGGTGGACAGTCTGATAAGTTACATCTTGCAATACTGATGAGTGGCTTGTGGTCTGTCTCTGGTATTATTTCTTTGCCATAAATATACTGGTGAAATTTTTCACATCCAAATGCAATTCCAAGGGTTTCTTTTTCTATTTGTGCATAACGTGTTTCTGCACTTGTTAGTGTGCGCAATGCAAATGATACTGGGTGCCAGCGAGAATCATGTTCTTGTAGGAGGACAGCTCCAATGCCGTCTTTGGATGCGTCTGAAGATATCATTGTCGGCAGCGATGGATCATAAAATTTAAGAACTGGCTCATACGATCACTTGTTTAACATAATTCCACTTGGCTTCATGTGTAGATGTCCACCGGAATTCCACATCTGTTTCTTGTAAATGACGTATGTTTGCTGTTTCAGCTGACAAGTTAGGAATAAACCTGCCTAGATACTTTATCAAACCAAGGCATGTTTGGAGTTCATCAGTATTTTTTGGTGCTGGCATAGCCCTGATATCTGCTACCTTGTCATTATCTGGTTGTATTCCCTCAGCTGTCACCTGATGCTTTGTACTTGAAATTGGCATTTGTTTCTGTTTAGTTTAGTCCTGATTTCCGTATACGATCCAGGACGATTTTGACACGTTGATCTTTGTTTCTGCCCCAGATAATTATATCATCTATGAGCACTTGCACGCCATCTATCCCTGCACACATTTGCGAGACTGTTTTATGGAATACCTCAAGACTTGAGCATATTCCTAACGGTAGTCGGTTGAAACAGTACCGTCCAAATGGTGGATTGAATGTACATAATCTGGCACTGGGCTTGTCCAGCTCAATCTGCGAGAATCCATTTGAACCACTTAGTCCAGCCATCTCAGCTGTAATCTCTGTCTTTGTCCGTAGATGAAAATGTTCACGTTTAATGTTCTTGTTTAGGTCACGTGGATCAATACATAAGCTAAGTTGACCAGTTTTCTTCTCTATGATCACTAGTGAATTTACCCAATCTGTAGGCTCATCCACTTTAGACACAATGTTTAGTTTTTTAAGTTTGTTCAATTCTTTGTGCAGTCTATTGCTCAATGAGATTGCAACTTTTCGTGGCGCACGTACCACCGGAGATGCTTCCTCTTTAAGTTCAATGTGATGTTTTGAACACATCATCATATTCCGGGACCAGTTGTTTAATTTCTGGACTGTTTATAGCATATATTCGTTTCACAAATCCTAGGCGAATACAAGTGTTTTTTCCTAAAAGTGCAATGTTATCTGTGTCTACGACTGCAAACATAACTTTATATGTCTTGTGTTTCAGTGTGAGGGTAAGCCGTGTCATTCCTACACACGGTATTGACTGGTTGTTATATGCTTCTAATTTGACACTGTTCTTTGTGATTCTTTTCTTTGCTCGTATGTTTTCATAGTCTTTCAATGGCATTATATCCATTTGGGAGCCAGTGTCCAGTTTGTATGGGATGATAACATCTTCCGTTTCAATTGGCATAATCCAATCATCATAATTTTCTGCTTTAATTGCATCGATCAAAAGTGGCATGTTATCACTCTCTGTGTTTAACGTTTCATTTAACTTCCTGTTCATCAAGAGCATGGACCTTCTTGATCTTGTTTGTTTTGTGAGGGCTGTAGGCCTTGCAGACTGTTGCAAAGTGATTTAACTTCCCACATTTATGACATGTTTTACCATGCGATGGGCAGTTACGAGCTTCATGTAATTTCCCACAGCTGTAACATTTGACCTGTGTCACGGTTCCACCACGCGCACCAACTTGAATCTGCCCTCGACCGCAATAGGTACCGTTTCTGTATGCAGGTCTACGCAGAGCACCTGGGCGGAATGTTGTATTCTTTTGGTTAACGAAATCAACATGTTTATCTGATGTAGACTGGAGTAGCTTTAACTGTTTACTTGCCGTTTCTGCAGCTTTGCATATCTGAATAGCCTTGGGTCTAATTCAGGTTCACGGAGCAATCGTCCCTGAATTGTTGGATCGTTAGTTCCAATAACTATTTCATCACGAATTAAGCTATCCCTCAATGTTCCAAAATGGCAGTTCTTTGTCAAGTTTGTAATGTCTGTCAACCAATTGTCAAACAAAACATCCTTTTTGCATTCTCATTCTAAACATAAATCTCTCATACGTTTCGTTTATCTTGGGCTTACAATACGCCTCAAATTTAGCCCGAACTGAATCATATTTATCCTTCTCTTCATCCGTAAAAGTGAAAGTATTGTAGATTTCCAGAGCCTCCTGTCCTGCCACAGTCAGAAAGATGGCAATCCCCTGTTTATCACTTTTACAATCTGCTTCAATAGCCATCAGATACAGTTCAAATGTTTATATAAAACGTCTCCAGCTTTCCCCAACATTCCCCTACATTGTAAATGACTGCGGGGCTTGATCTGATCCATATTTCGTGGCTATTTATTTTTGTTTCTGGTACAATGTATTATTATATGAACAACATCTGGTTTTGCCGTATATCTCCAGCCGGTTTTCATTAACTAAACTTCACCTACAATAACAATGTATTTGCGGTGACTTATGTGACAATACATATAAAAGTAACTTTCCTGTTATCAATACAGTTTCCCGAACAATTTGGCCTGGTTTTAGATTATCTGGTCAACCTGAAGTATTGTTCGAATTTCTCCACATCAAATTGTAGTTCAAAACTTCGGCATATTGCTGAATAAGCATTGTAAGGCTGTAAAAACAGGATATAGTTTTAATATTTTATAATATTTTATAAGTATTATTTTTAATTTAAATCTATAATGTGTAAAATCTGTTTTGGGGGAGTAACGGACACCCTCTAGACAAACACACACCTGTTTTGTTTTTGCTATCTGTATTTCTGTTGTATTGCCATATTATTAGCATGACATACTGGAAAAGGCATTGGAACGCACGTACATATGGAATCACACAAATCGCATGCCGGATGCCGCATACCGCGTATATAGAATCTAAGCCTTACACCCTGGCAACTCGTTTCGCATCCGAACGGCTTTTAATTGATAATTACCTCTGGTTTGGATATTTTAGAAGGCTTCGTACGCGTCGCTTCTCTTTGATCTTAACCAAAATTTAAAATTTCGGGAATTAAATATAAGATTTAAAAGGCAAAGTGTTTTATTTTGTTTTAATAACTTTATTATATATATATATATATATATATATATATATATATATATATATATATATCCATAATTAGTTATATAACAAGGGGTGATCTGATAATTTCCCACAACATGCATTTTTTTCGTACTTCTATATCTGTGTTTTGGACATACACACACCAATTTTCTATAAATGAAATCCTTTTTAGTGATTACAGAATTTAACTATGAAGAATAACTCTTACGTACATATAGTTATAAACAAACGCCGTTAAATAGAAGATCTGTGTACGTCGTTCTGAAAATGTGTTATTTGCCGATATAAACCAATTAATACTTAGTATTGTTATCAATAAACAAATTTAAGACATGCAGAGTTAAGAATTATAACGATTTGTTAAGGATATCTATGATTAAGTCTCTTTCGGACACTTGCAACCAACTTGACAGATTTGTCCTAGCCTATACCCTTGGTGATTCGTAGATTATTAACATCCATATTGTATTGCAAATTAACTCTCACTAATTATGCCCTTTATCTTCAACTGTTGTAATCGCGGCGTGAAGTTAATAATTTTAACAAGTGTACTCCGACTACATTGAAAATACAATAGCCACATGAGCCAATCAGGATCATTTATCTCGTGGAACAAGTACATAGGACCAAAAAGCCATACAGGTATATTGCGACGATAGATCTTAATTTCGATTGTAGGCCAGTTGCTCACCGGACAGTTGCCCACCTGGACACTTGCTCACCAAACAAATGAAAATGTGGACACTTGCTCACCAGTGAATTTTCTCATTAAGATAATAATTATTTAATTTTAGATATTAATCAGGGTTGGCGGGTTAACCCGCCCCTTGGACTACCGGGTTGAGCTAAACACCCTAAAGCGGGTTAAACTAACTTTAAAGCTTTTTCGGGAATTAAATATAAGATTTAAAAGGCAAAGTGTTTTATTTTGTTTTAATAACATTATATATATATATATATATATATATATATATATCCATAATTAGTTATATAACAAGGGGTGATCTGATAATTTCCCACAACATGCAGACCTTCAATTGGTCTGAAGACAATTAAATTAGTTCCACCCACCATATAGGACACTGCATTGACAAAGTGGTAAATTAATTTAGCAGATTAATCAATACATTTTGTGATACATATTTAGTAGCCATAGGGAATATATTTGTTGCCATTGTGATGAATTAATTGAAATTAATCAAATTGAAGCAATTGTAAAATTTAGCAATTCATACATCAACGAGAATGGCTTGATCCCCATAATAACTCATCAATAACTAATCTGCTAGGGTTCTTCAATGATCTGCAATTGAAATGAAAGCCATAAATCAATCTTGTAGTTTCTGCGTTCCGCTTTATGAACAATATCTGTTTATAAGCCTCAAGAAATTTTCAATCCAGGGGACGTTAAAAAAAACGAGGACGTAAAACGCTCTGGCAGTGACCACCCTCAGGGTATTGCGGCTCCATCTTTCCGTACTGCTCCCCTGTGAGTGGTGGAAGAGGAGGTTTCTGAACCATTCGATAGAGGCTGTGCCGAATAAACGACAGTCTGGAGATTTCCCCGAACAACAAAACAATCCACCCAGCAGAAGTTTCTCTTGGATTAACCACTACATAGTTTTATCTCTATTGTCTATACTAAAGTACTGATCGTGGATACTCCACTCGATATTATCAAGACCTCTAGAGGTGGAAATAAGCTCTGTGTCGACGGACATATGTACATTAGAAAGCTAGCCAAGAACGACTGAGTTAGATGGACGGACATATGTACATTAGAAAGCTAGCCAAGAACGACTGAGTTAGATGGCAGTGCTAGTAGTCACGTTCCCTTTCTTGTAAAGGAGCCGTGACCACAGATAAGGATGTGACTGTACATGTGCTCCTGTAGGATACATAATCAGCCAGCTGATGAACAGGCTGTTAGTGTAGCGAAAGCCCGTTCCAATTGGAAAGACATGGCCACGAGATCCTTTGATAGACCTCACCATATCCTATCACAGGTTCTGTTGGAATCATCAGATGCTGCACACCAGGAAAGTCCAGGAGCACCGAGTAATTAACGCCTACCATGAGCATGATGGAGTCCGTACATTTGTTGGCATGATCGACAGTCTATGCTGGCCTTGATAACTTACTCAACTACTTTGACACAATATACGTAACAGGCACATACAGACGAGTCAGGGCACCCGCAGCTGCAGATGACGACGGAAATATCCCTGCTGTTACTATGGGACCCCTTCTACCTCATTTCCCTCCACATCTGCGGAACACACATCTATTGACATCGAATGACAGAGCACGTACCAACAACATATGTGAGTCTTGGAACGTTAGCTTTAAGCAACTAGTTGGCCAAACTCACCCATCGGTGTGGACCCTCATCAACGCCGTGCGTCAGGATCATGCCATCCCATCCACTCTAATTCTTCAAGACAGAGATGGGAATCCTCCCCAGAAGAGAGTCACGAAGATATCCCAGGAGCTACAAACCAGGCTTCGTAAACTATGTCAGGCATTTGCTGATGGTAAGAAGGAAGTTACTGACTTCGTTCTGTAGTAAACAATATAATAATTAACATACATGGTGATAACATAATTGATTAAATTAATGTATTATTGTCTATTCTTACTATTATTTTAAACGTATATATCACTGAATAAAAGAATAAGTTGTATTAAAAAAGTATTGTATTTTTTTTGGTGTTTGTAAAGCATATACAAATATATTGAATTGAATATATATATATATATATATATATATATATATTCAATTCCATATATCCCATTATATATATATATATATATATATATATATATATCGATTCCATATATTTAGTCCCCAGTTAACATGACACCTATAATGAAGATAACACAATCACCTTTCTTTTATCAGTATCGAATGGTGAAGCAATTAATATCCTAGCAACGTATCAACATTGTTGGTGCCATATTATTGACCATTTGATATGGTCCACTGGTTATAAAAATTATATAATGTTGGTCATGCTGAATTTTAATGCCCTAATACTTGGTAATATTCATACGAATATTTATATAGGATACTAAGAAATATATTTCTGAATTAAAAAAATAAATGGTAAATTAATTTGAGGATTTAATTTTTTGTAGCAAACTTCAATTCCAATTCCATTTAAAAAAACAAATTCCTATTCCCCCCATTGAATTGACCCCATGTCTGTATTAAGACATGTCAAATGAATATTTAGTGGTCAAACTTTCAAATAGGTCATATTAACCACTATTCTGCGTCGGTTATTGCCATATTTTATAGTCTTGTTTGTTTGATTGTATATATGTATGTTTCTCCACTCTGTGGAGGTTGAACAAAATAAATAATAATTAATTTACCTTGATATAGAGTAGCAGATTGGATGTAGCCTTGGTAGAAGATGCATAAGTATTTGTGTTCTATTTATTTTCATTTAATTTTGTTATTAAAAATTCACGTTTTTCTTATTAAAGGTTCATTGGTGAGCGATGTCCACTATTTCATTTGTTTGATGAGCAAGTGTCCAGGTGAGCAACAGTCCGGTGAACAACTGTTCGTACACCGATCTTTCCGAGTATTAGTTTCCAGGCTGTTGAATTAGTTGCCAAATCATATTAAACGTGCAGCAAGTAAAGAAATATTTTGTATTATTCTTAAAATTCGCTTATTCAAATTAACTTATTTATAATATAAAAAACTAGTGTATTTATGTATAAAATGTGCAGTACTATATTAACATAGAGCATGTTTTAATTATGTCTAAATGAAAAGCGCCTAGAGCAATTCAAGTTGAATAAGGTGCTATATACATTATTATTATTATGATAATTGGTGTATGGCGTAATGATTCTATAGCTGTTAACACTATACCTGAATGATTGAGTTGCATTTTGCATTAGCAATAATTAATTGATGATCATAAAACTACTTTACATATTCCACAGATAATTATATTAGCATACAAAATATCGGTAATAAAAATCTTTTTGACCGATAGTGAAATTCACAAAGTTAATTTGAAAGACCTCATTTGATTTTTTATGTAATTATTACATCGCTTGTAATAAGCCTGAAGCATGATGACGTCAAAAACCAAAACAATCCAGCCGCGCTTTGCATTGTGGGATTTAATGGGGTTCCGTTGAGCGACAATACCGTGATAATCCCGCCATTTTAACCTGTCTGAACTAATTGAGGTTGTGCCATCTTCAAGAAGATTAACAAATATCAGGCTTAATTTGTTTACAAGTTGATCTCCCACATCTCAATAAACTCTGACTGTGAATTGCAATTAAACTACAATGTCATTTATCAAGTATTACATACAATTTATTGTACATATGAAATGAACAACAATAAATTCATTTCAATTAAATTATATTAAATTAATAAGTAGTTTAGTAATTAAAACACATAATTTATTAATAAGAGGAAAAAGAATAAATGTCATGTCCAGCCGCGATAGCACAGTTAGTTAAATCGTAGGACTCGTAACTAACAGAAATTGATAAAATGAAATATTTTATATAGTCTTCATGTGAGGGGATTATGTCCTGAGGAGATTATGTCTTAGATTCATAACATGAGGTGCCAGTTAGTTATGTCAGAAAATCACTGATCTCTCCAACATGTAAATTATCACTAGTAACCTAGGTTGTCCAAAGCTTTGCTATGAAGGACTTTGTTACACCAGAAAATGAACCAACAAAACCACTCTCCGCTGTATCCCTCCAATGTGGAATGCACATGATGTGACTCTGTTAATGGTGGCTTCCGAACAAATAACATGAGAAGCACAGAATCGGAGGCTCAGTACCCTTGTGGGCCATGTTTATCCCACAATATGGACACTTACTGAGTCTCTACGCAATATTTTATTCTGCTATAGAGGGAAGACTGCGACTCAGTGACATTGGCCAGTCCCTCAAGAAGCGAGAATATCGACATACTAAACAGCTACAGGTGTGCAAACAATATGTTACTAGTGAGAAGTCACTACAAACCATCCTTACCTGGCACAAAACACTCCATCAAGCTCAAGAGAAAATACTGTTCGTTCTATAATTTGTACAATTATATAATAAAATATGGAATACATATTAATGACCGCGGTGGTTATATATTAAAATGTTAGTATAATATTTTGTTAACTTCTTTGTCTTTTTTTTCTAAATAAAGGATTAATAAATGGTTTATTTGTTATTATATTTGACTTGCCAAACTCAATTCTCTAAATAAAACCGTGAAACTGATTTCAAAATGATGGTCAGTGTAACCTGACTAGGGAAGTAATGCAGCATTTCTAGATTCTTTCTGACAAAGAATGTTAAACAATAATATATGCTGAACAATCATGAACATTTTATTCTGAGGATTTCTGGATATTATGTTTTGACTTAATGTTGATATATCCGGCATAATGGTATGATATTACTGATCAATGCTAACAGTTTTGTGCGCTAACGACCTCTGATAGTATGGTGTCAATTGATCAAGGTAAGCCAGTATTACTTGTTCTTTTGGACTTGTCTGCTGCATTTGATACAGTTGACCATAATTTACATTTCTCTAGGTTAAAAGACATGTTTGGTATGTCAGATAAAGTGTTTGAATCGTTTCGATCCTATGTGGAACAACTCCCAGAGTTCATGGTATTTTATCTGACATTCAGTTTTTGTTATCTGGTGTACCACAGGGTTCAGTTCTTGGTCCTCTGGTTTTCACAATGTATACTCGTCCTCTTGGGATCACTGCGCAGCAATATGGGATTAACTATCACTTGTATGCGGATGACACACAGCTGTATATATCACTGGATCCTGACAATGAGCTAAATTTCTCCTCTTTCTTGAATAATTTAGATCATTGTATTGCTGATATTTGGCTATGAATGACTCAAAATCTTCTAAGACTAAATTATAATAAAACAACTATGATATATTTGGCATCATATATATATATATATATATATATATATATATATATATAATATGCAAACTAGTCCAGTTACAATGCACACATTCTTCAACAAATGATCGTATGCAGAGGAAACGCAAGAATCTTAGGTTGGATAAGCAAGTCTGAAAAGGTGAGTTTTCAAATGGTGACGGAAAGAAACTATCCTATTTGATGACTTAACATATGCAGGAAGTGAGTTCCAAAGAGTAGTGACAGCAACTGAAAAATCACGAGGCCAGTGTGAGTTTTGACTATAGGAACAGATAACAAGTGAAAACCTGATGAACGGAGCTCTCTGGGATTGGGTGCAATAGAAAGCATGGACAATAGATACGAAGGTTCTCCGGAAGAATGGGTTTGATAGGCAGTGTACAGAGTTTGAAAATTATGCGAGCTTGAACAGGAAGAGATTTCAGGAGTGGCACAGAAAGAGAAACCCGAGGATACCGTATGACAATTCTAGCTAAGCAGTTCCGAAAAAATTTAAGTTTCAGAATATCCTTTCCTGTGTCCATCTTTAGTGATAATATGTCGTTGTGAACATTTAGTAGAGGGATTTCTGTAGAATGAAATTGTTTCTAAATAGACTGAAAAATATTAGACAATTGATAACAGTTTAGGCGAACATTCAAACGACCTGATACGACTTCTTCTATTACTTTAGATATGAAAGATTATAAATAGGTCTATAACTCTTTAGATCATTGGCTGGTAAAGATGGCTTCAGAAGGAGAGGGTTTACATGTTTAAAATGAGAAGGGAACACTCCAGAACATAGTGATGTGAACACAAGAATTTAGCAGAAATGTAGGGCTAGGATCAATTTTACAGGATGATCACAGGATGATAAAAACAGTTTAGCAACTTCACTGTGCAAAATCAATATTACAGCGTAAAGTACAACCTGTGAAAAAAGCATGAATTTGGGTGTTCTTATCCTTGAAATGTCTGGAAAAAGAATCGCATAGTGAATTAGTCGAATAATGAGCGGGCAGAGCAACAGAAGCCTTTCTATGGCGAGTCATATTTATGCAGTTTCAGATTTGACGAGAAGTTGGAGATTTTGTTTCTATAAAAGTGAGATTTAGCTTTGTTCACGAGTATATTGCAGAAATGGCATTGTTTAGTATATCTAGATTTGTTAAGTTGTTTGCGTTATTTCCTCCATAATCATCTTTTCAGAAGTAGAATAACCAGTACTAGTCATATGCTGCGTAGATATTCAATCATGAAATTGATCCATCATTAATCAGACAGTCCTGGAGGGTATTACGTTATATTTGTTATTATTCCCTCAATATAAGGTTATTACATGAAAAATATGTGGTGATAAAATATTTGCCTAATTATTACATTATATGATAACCTAATCATTGCGTTATTATTCCAATGCATATACGTTCTGGTAACATTATTAAACCTGACTTTTACATTATTAGAATTTAATATTTTTATTGAAGAAAGAAAATATTTCGACATCAACTCGACGACTTAAATATAAGCCAGAAATAAATCCAGCGTAAATATATCTAGGTTTTAGGATGCAACATTGTATAGAAGACATCCTAATTATGATGAAAAAAAACTCCTAGTATGCAAGATATCTAATTGTTGTCAAAGCACCGATTACTGAACTAACACCTCAGTATAGCACAGAAAGAGCTATGGTGACCAAGATTCAGCAAAGTACTAGAGTGTTCAACCTATTAAATGGATTGAGTCTTCAGTTAAGAGCCACTCCAATATCCTGAATGGAAAAGCGCATTTCATATACTTATTGATGACCAGGTATTAATTGGATTTAGAAGGCATATTACTTAAAGAGATATTTAAGCGGTGCTACCAAAGAAACCAGTCAAGGTTAATTTGTACTCGTACCGTTGAAGCAGCTTAGAAGGTACTAGAAAGCCGTTAGTCTAACTCTGTTTTTGTACCAGACGCCGTTCGAGGCTAATTAGAAGCGTGGCCAAAGATACACAACCGTGATGAAAACACCCTTCGTAAATATGCAGACTTCTTGAAACGGTGTTGTTCTATTATGGGAACAAACTGTACTTAGTCTCAGAAGTCGCGCTGAATCTAATTGGAAGAATGACAATAAAAAAACAACTAATTACAAGACATTTGTCAGTTTTATAAAGAAAGAAGCAGACATTGTTCGTCGCCGCGCCACATCTGAAATATCCTGATCTAGAGAGCTGTTTTATGTTCGCTAAAAATACTTGGAGAACAATAGACTTGTTTTGTACCTAGGGATCGAGAAAATCGTAGTCAGAGTAAATAACTTGCAAGGTACGGGGAAGGTTGCATCCAACTTCACTAAAATGATCATTCCAATGGAACTAATCTCAACATAAGGGACACTGGCAAATGTATGAGGAGACTTCCCAGGAAGGAGTTATTCTGATTCAGTTTTTGTAACAGGCGAGACTAATTAGAAGCGTGGCCAAAGATACACAGCCGTGTTGGAAACATCCTCCGTAAATATGCAGACTGCTTGAAACATTGTTGTATTATGGAAACTGTACTTTGTACTTAGTACCAACAACTAGATGATCATACCAAAGGATCTAATATAAACATAAGGTAGAAAAGCTGTTGAAAAAAGATTATATTTAGGATACTATTAACATGAGGCACTGAAGTGTAGCTTGTGGACATCCATCAATTCTGATGAATCCTAAGACAGTAATCCAAACAAAAAGCCGATGAAATTTGCCTTTATGATGAAATTAAAGAGGCTGTAGATCCTAAAGAAATTAACCGTCTGATGAACCTGGATTTCACCGGTCATGGTGCTAACTTAAATAGGCTTTCTAATGAAGATCACAGATTTATATCAAAGTTAAAGAAAATAATCCGCCAAGTTGGGAAACATTATGAAATACTGTTATCCTTCAGAAACGAAAGCCATCATCTGCCAATTAAACGGCCTATTGCAGAGGCACTCGTACAACAACATCGTTTGCTATAAAAAAACAAGGCTTCGAAATGACTACACATGTTTCATGATTTAGATTAATATTTGGAATAACGAGTGCCCCAGAGATATTTCAACGTGAGATGACAGAACTATTAAAAGCTGGAGGATTAAAGCTTAATCGTAACAGGCGCTTATTTCGCAAGGAATATTTAGAATTCATTGGATACCTGATTACAAAGAATGCTATGAAACTGAATAGTTATCAATAAAAAGGTATATGTGAGTTGTCACCATCAGTTAACTTCACAAAGCTCAAAAGAGCACTAAGCAAAATTACTGTTCTTGGAAGATAATTAAAATGACAGCTACAACAGTTTTTCAACCACTAAATGACCTGTTAAGAATTGGTACCACGTGGACTTCGAGGTGCAGCAAAGAAAATACTATTCACCAAGTTTAAACAATCCTAAAATACTTTGTCCCTTCAATACCAACCGTGGTGAATGCTAATGCTATTAGTCAGGGCCTGTGGGGAGTAGTTCTCCAAGCGCATTTGAAAACTCACCTTTTCAGATTCGCTTATTTCTCCTAAGTTTCAAGTCCATTTGATCATTTGTTGCTGAATTTTGCATTGTACCTGGACTTTGAATTTGCCCAACCCCTGTACTATATATGCCACTGAGCCCGATTCCTTTCGAGGATATTGGCGCCATAGAAGTTTTGTAATTATTCATATTATTATTAACTCAAGCCAATAGCGTATGGTTAAAGAAATCTCACTGAAGCAGAGAAAAACTACACTCAGTTTCAGAATGACTGCTTAGCATATTATTTCAAACCCTCATTTCCCACAAACAAATGGTGCAAGAGAAAGCACTTGCAGTTAAAAGTGTAAGTTCAGCCTAGCTACTAATGGATCATAACATTAAGACGATTCAACCGGTCTTAGAACCAGCATGATCACATCTAGGTAAAGGTCGTGCAACAGATAGGAAAACTAAAGCTACATACAAGTTTCAATGATCGAAGATATTATGCCGGATTTGGATTGGAAATTGGTTGTTTGAAATCAGGCATGGTTATGTCACAAACTGAACAACCTCATTTGTACTTGCTAGAGACTGAATCTAGTCACGAGATGAAAAAGGATCATGATTATAATTTAACTAATGTACAAGGTTGATATTATTGAAAGATAATTTATTTACATGTTCTTAAAAGAGGGAGATGTCAGGACATTAACTATGTTAAAAACCATGCCCAGTAATCATTTTACGTTATAGTGTTAAGAATGATCCCGATCACTGCAACGCGGATGAATAAAAAGAGATAGAAAAGATGTTACTCGTTTTCCTTGTGTCTGCTTTGGACATTATATAGTAAAATGTCCACATTACGGTCGCTATTTGTACCATATAAAAGCAAAGTTTAATTCAAGAGACTAAACTGATATATAAAAATAAAATGAAAGCAGCCCAGTTTCTTTGACTTATGTTTGTAATTAGCAAAAGATTATCAGATTATAAAAGAACGCAAAAATGTTGAGTTTTTCTAAGCAGTCTCGCTGAACCGTCAGAAACATGTATTCTCATCACAATCAATTTAGACTAAATGGGCCGAGCGACCTCCAAAAGTAATGAGGCCAAGTCAAAGATGAAACAACCTTCAGATATGCCCACGCCGAGATTTGAACACGGGTGGTTGTGATCTGTAGTCCAACATGCTACCGCTATACCACGGAGGCGCCCCCAAAAATGTATCTAATCAAACCGTCAATAACTTCTATGGTGATGATTTGAGCATTGTGGAATCATGTTTAGATATTTAGTATACCCAGCTATTAATCTGGAAATTACAGCATCTATAGATAACAGCTCTTTCAACAATACCATCAATAAGCATTTTCTTTTGATGCTGTTCAAATTATTTCTGTAATTAGTCAAATTAATATATGCCGGGCTTGATCTCGGCTTACAAAGACGTACACTTTCTGTACAATCTATCTCTAGTTTTTGATAATTGTATTATGAAATGTTAGTTATATATTTAGTATTCCCAGCTATTAATCTGGACATTCCACCATCGATGAATAGCAGCTCTCGTCAATACCTTTTGAAGTATTTTAGCTATTAGAGATCCTACCAGGATATTGAATTTTGACAGAGGAACGAACTCTTTTGGACCACAATTAGAATTAAGAGAAGCTTTGACAGAACTGGATCAGAATTCCATTAGAGATTTCGTGCTGAACGTAAAATGTGACTTGATTAACTTCAATATGAATGTATCAGTGGCTAGTTATGGAAGCTCGATTCACACCATTCTTTAGACAACACTGAATGATGGCTCAGACCATTGATGCTAGATATGTCAGCAATAATCAATAGCAGGTCACTGGTGGTGGAAAACCTAAATGATTCATCCCCAAGACGATATTTGATTGGGTAATTACTTGCTCCAGTGCATTGTAATAATAACACCAATACCGTATACAAATATGACAATGCGCAGCTCCAACCATATAAATATATTAATGGTAAATTTCTCCATTGATCATGTAATTAAAATATGTGAAAGAGGGTAGGAGAATATATATATATATATATATATATATATATATGGGTGTGTGTGTGCGTGAATCTGTGTCATTGTGTCTTTTACCGCTCAATCATTCTTACAGCTAGAATAGCATTGTTACCTGTCTGATTGAGATCCAATTTGCTCAAGACGAGCAAGACTGACCGCATTCGCACGCTGTAAATATCTGATGGTTGTGGGCTTTGGGTGGATTCTGAACTCAAATTATTCGACAGTGATGCACATCACAATGTATCACATCCAGCATAACATAACTCGGCATTAGTTTTCACATGTGTTTTACACACACGCGTGGGCGGGCGCTAGTTGGAGCCATTTAAAGGCGCTGTACAGTGATACACTTGTACTTGAATAAGGTGTATTTAAAAGCTAATACAACGTTTGACCGATTTCCCCCACATCCGGAAGCTGAGAGAAATATACCCACAGCTCGAATACTAATACACGATTAGTACGGTTAGGATTTTATATATTATAGTAACCACTTAATTGAAGGTTAAAATAATAAAAGCTAGTTATAAATGTGGCCGAGCGAAGTCAAAGATGAAACACCCTTCAAATATGCCCACGCCGAGATTCGTACTCGGGTGGTAGTGATATGTGGTCCAACGTGCTACCAACTAGACCACGGAGGCGCCCCCGTTCACGACTGGACATTATAGATAAAATGTCCATGTATCGTCAACTCTACGGTAGATAAGGATGCAATAGGACAAGTGTCGTTGGCATTATTTGTAGAGATGTTTCCGGGAGTGTTTACTTTAGTAGTAGCAATACTGAAAGTAGTAGTAGTGGACTTAGTAGTAGAAGTTGTTGTTGTAGTGTAGTGTAATGAGTTTTTATACAATGATTTTCATATTAATCAAACTTATCAGTATGTTCTATGTGTCCGTCAACTTGCTAATATCAGCGCTATTCACATTGTGTAGACCGTAAGAGGCGGTTTGCTGATAACACTCTGCATGGACACATCTCATGCCGAACTGAATACCATCAATATTACCTTATTTGATGACGTAGATGAAAGTCTAGAACGGGTCCCATCGTTTTGCAATCACGTGGGACTTTCTTACTCATGGTCATGCTGTGCGGGAGGTCGGAGGTTCGAATCCAGGCCGTGGCACTATAGTAGGAGGAGTTTTTCATCCAATCAGTTAACTGGTAAGTTTTTTCTCCGCCGAATATGCCATATATTATAAATTCTAAATGTGTTTAGAATTAGTCCTTGTGATGAAGCAGTAAATTACGGACCATATCAGTCTCCCTCGTTTGAGGTAGCCAAACCAAGTAAAATAACTGCCATTTCGGCCATTATTATGATTTATATATATATAGAAGTAAGCCTGCGGTTCTTCATTTTCATACAGCACAAATACAGCCCGCATTATGATACTGGTATTTTACAATCTGAATAGGCAGTTTATGCCTTTTACTGGCAGCTAGAAACGGTAAACAATCGGTTTAGTTTAAGTAGGTCATCGTGTAGCTGTGCCATTCCATAAACCGAATCAAGGACAGTGCAAGAAATGAGAATCAGTTGAGTTCCGTTATCTAACCTCAGCCCTGGTCAGAGTTGGGGCATATGGCGGAGAGGGTAATCAAATCCTACACATACAACCTTGAGCCGAGTTCGAACCCACATACCCGTTTGCAGCTCAGTCCTCTAATGCAATCATAGCATACACTGAAAATAAAAATAAAAATATAATAATATATACCAATCATACACACACGCGCGCGCGCATACACATAGAGATAGAGAGAGAGAGAGAGACAAATACATGTATTCTGCCTCTAAACAGAGATGATTATGACGTCACTTTGAAAAGATTAATTTCACAAAGACATTTCAGTGTAAACAGAAAAGGATCGTATAAGTATCTTATTCAAATAAGCAGATGTACAAGAACAACAGGGAAAAGACGGATACAACAACTGACAATCTGACTTATGTTTAATGGCTATGCATCTCCTGACATCATATATTAGATACAGCTCATGAAATGTTAGTAGATACAACTTTACTCTACCGATCCTCACCATCACCTTCCCTCCCAGAACCACCAATAACCCGACCATGATTAACAATATTGTCGTTGTGGCTAGGAAACGTTACGAGTTAAGAAGAATGAATGCAAATGTTCTATTATCACAAATGCGTCTAGCAATAAAAGGGATGAATCCAGGCAATTACTCTGCCAACTTAGTCCTTTGTTTTCCTTTCATTTTATTCGTATATCGCTGCATTTAACCACCCAGTGCCTACTATCAAATGTCAAATACACGTTTGAGCCAAAGATGCAACAATCTACGAGAAAGTCCCTACACTCAACAGATTGTAGGGAAATCAGGAATTCTCTAGAAAATACTCTGTTGTGTGTTTCGTGTTGTTTTTAGCAGACTTGTATATTTAGAGTAGCCTTGAAAGTTTGTACTATTAAAGTTTACTACTATCACAACAACAGTTACTGTTGCTATAATAATAACACCAACAACAATAAAACAATGAGAACAACGACATTAATACTAGCAATACCACTACCAATTCGTATAATAATAATAATAATAATAATAATAAACACTAATATTGATAGTACAACTTGTTCTTGAGTTCATGTGGTATCCTAGTAGTAGTAGTAGTATTTATTTCCAATTTCAATATCAAATAATTAATTTCTCGGCTCAAAACATCATAGGTAGTTGACTGCATTAAATGGTTCTGTTATGAATTAAAAAGTAGAATGCTATAACAAAAAACCTCTGAAGTAGTAACCATCCTCAGGGTATTTCAATCAACCACCCACAAAAAACAATGCTAACAGTTTGACAACAATGGCGATGACATTAGCGTTCGGACCCCAAAACTACACGTTGTTTGTCAAACATTCTCTGATTCCGTGGTAGCGTCCTCTACCGATAACATTTTGTACCTGTATGGTAACGATTTTAGCACGTTACACCGACGTTCCTACATAAAGCGTGCTTACATAGCGGTACACGGTGGATCCGAATTTATAATATGTTTGGTTTCATGATGTGTGACCACGAAACAGAGAAGATATATGAAAGCGTAAACACTTATAACCGGTATGGTCCCTTTTACTGAGTAGCTGTACGGAAAAAATAGAGTCGAAATACCCTGAGGGTGGTTACTACTTCAGAGGTTTTTTTATAGCATTCTACTTTTTAATTCATAACAGAACCATTTAATGCAGTCAACCATCTATGATGTTATGAGGCGAGAAATTAAACCTACTCCCCCAAAGTGTCAACCTTTTATCGGATTCGAACCCTCATTCTTCTCCTTAGATGCAATACACTTTACTACCAGTGCCCCGAGACGCATTGAAAAAATATAATTCACAAAATGAGAGACCCAACGAAACCGAAAATCGATTAAAGAAGAGACGTTCGATTAGGCAAAGTGTCTGTTATCTAACAAAGGTTTATGTCGCTTTGTAAGTGACGTCCAAACAAAGTTATGTTATCTTTCATTCAGCCGAATAATCAATCGGTGTTAATCGATCGAAAACGAAGATAATAAACCAGATATTATACCTTTGCGGGTAGGACATGATCGCGACACAAAACAAACAATAATCCAAACGTGGTTCAAATACCATCGCCTTGCCACTTACTGGGTCAGTCGAATGCTTTTAAAAGCCATTTACACAAACCGATGCCGAAACTTTACGCGATAAAAAAGTGCTGGACGCCGCAGTATTTGTTTTTATCATCGGTGATGCTTCCGCCAGGGACTTTATTCTCTGGGCTGCCGTAAAAGGTTCGGCGTTGGCCTATTTATAAAATGACAACAAACGGTCAGATGTACGTGTGCGTTCTTACATCATTAATGGATCGTAAAAAAACGGCTACAATTAACTCTGGCGACTGCAATAAACGAACCGAGACACCATCAAATGAGTAACCGCCATCACTGGTATGGATTATTAATGAGGATGACTGATATGTCACCGGCCACCTAACTGGCATCCATCAATATGTGGACAATCAACGCTAACTGTTAGGATACATTATGTGCAGCCGTATTTCTGTCACATATCACACAGTCCCGTGCTAAATACAATGTATCAGTGTTATAGTCAAATAAATAAATGGAAGGCCCAAAGCTACCACCGGCGGACTATAGTCAACGCCGTAGAGGAGATGGAACACACCTAAATGAGTCAGATTGTATTATTCCGGCTGTGGATTAATCAGGAAAGCAATGCTGAGGGACAACTACCTGAACAAACACCACCGGAACAAAATTGTGATCCGGATTGGAAGCACGATCCGAGGTTTTGAGGCACAGCGCTTTAACCAATGCCTTGTCGTAACGCCTGACACATACAGACACACACCTGAGAGGTGTGAGTGTCCAATAAAATAATAGTACATCAACGAGCCGTTTAATAATGAAGTTGACCGAAAGAAGCGAAGCGTCGGCCAGAGACATGACCATGTCTCTGGATACTTACAGAGATTGGCATAAAGCTATCATCACCGACAACTTGGAATTCACTACCAATTTACTGGCTGGGTTACATCCAGCCGACAAGGAAAAACACCTCAATGGATGCTTCGTATATTCCGATAGCGAGACGAGAAGGGTGTTGGAGAGGAATTTTGGTCGAGCAGTAGAGGTCCAGTGTTATAGGCCACTAGGTCTGGCCGTCGTGTTTGGTTCGAGGAACGTTTTACGGGTGATGTTAGAACACGGCGCCGATCCAACACGGCGCGAGACTAACCAGGATACCATTCTACATATGATTATCTCTGTGGCGAGTTCGTACGATAACACGGAATGTGGTCTCACCGAGATGTTGGTTTACTTGATGAGTTTGTTGACGAAGCAACAACAAAAGTGGCTCCTATTCTCCGAGAACGCATTGGGGCTGCGCCCTCTAGAGGAAGCGGCACGTACGGGATGCATGCGGATTCTCAGGACCATATTCCAGACTCCCGGAGTTTATCTGACGAAGGAGATCAGTTCTGGCATGTTGCACTATCAATGGTACGACGTCACCGAGTACGAGCTGGTGTCGGGAAGTTCGCGCCGGGGCAAGTCCCCGTTGGCTTTCATCACCTACATGACATCAGAGGCTTCGGAAAAGAGCGACACCAAGGAGTTGCTCTCATGGAAACCTTTCCAGCATTGGTACAACTTGAAAATGGCCTGCAATATGCCAGCCTTGGTCGTTTGGTCGACCTATCGCCTAATGTTGTCCCTGATCGTCATGGCCATGATGACCGACAACAGCATCTTGGCCAAACTGGGCGGAGTGCCGCAGGACGAAGTGCTCCTCTACCCGAACGCCTCGTTCTATTACTGCGCCGGATACACGATAGTGTCGTTCTCTCCGACCGAGACGTTCCTGGTGGCGATAATCATCGCCATCTGTGGATTACTCGGCATGGCCATCGATATCGGAGAACTGCTCTTCGTTTTGGTCAGCCACCGACCGGAATTTGAGTGGTTGCAGCTGAGGCGCGGCAACTTGGCCATCTCGTTCTGGTTCTCGCGCGGCGTCCACTTCCTCTTCCTGCTCTCGTCTGCGATAGCCACGATCCGGATCAGCGAGAATCATCCTCTCGGCGTGGACACGATCTCCGATGTCGGGCGGCTCGTCTTCGTCATCAGCGCCTTCTCTTCCCTGTTCTTATTCTTGGAACTGATCCCCGAGATAGGCTTCTACATTTTGAGCATCAAGCGGATGCTGAAGGATCTCTTCTACTTCTTCCTGCTCTACATGGTCTGCGTCTCGCCGTTCGTCCTCTACTTCATGGTCTTCGTGAACACCAACTCGAAGCAGGGCTGCATCGATCATTTCTACAGCTACTCCCAGTCATTCTACACGACGTTCCTCGTCATGTTGAACCTCCGGGACCTGACCAAATACCGAGTCCAGAACGCCGTCGTCCTCTACGCCACGCATATGATTTTTGTCTTCGTCGTAGCCATCCTGCTCGTCAACTTCCTCATAGCGACCATGTCAGAGTCCGGCTTCCGGATCTCGAAGAAGAAAGAGGTCCTCATCCGGATCGAACGGCTCCACGCCCTCTTCACCGTCGACACGTGGTTCGGTTGGATCTCGAAGAAGTATCAATATTACATACTTCGAAAAGTGGCAAGGGTCGAGAATGGCCGAGTCTACATACTTAACGTGGAAAAGATCGACCTTTAAGTGGCTTAGGGACGGGGCAAGCGGAAAAATCCAATTAAAAGTTCAATTAATTCAGTTCAGTTGATATGAAGATGCGGAGATATGATTTAATGTACGATGATAATTATAAATAGCAATTAATACACTACTACAGTATAACCTGTCCGTATAGGAAGGTGTGATGAATAAATTATTTCTAAATTGTCCAAGATCTCTCGGCCTGAAACACAAAATTTTGCAATCTTGCCATCGTTCTGAGTAAACATAATATTAGTGTTTGTTCTGAATACCAGCTCACCTTTAAGGCCATCTCTAGCTTTCAAGTATATAATCCAGGCAAGCCTTTGATATTTGCCAAATTATTAGTTGTCGATATTCTTTCAGTGTTCAGCAAGGCCTAATAAGATTTTACTCCGCGGGAGGAATGCTTAAAATAGTTTGTGCTGTATTTTCTCGTATGCAGGGACTGGTTAAACCATCCGGGTCCACCCCCCCCCCCCGAAATAACAGGCCTCATTACAGACATAACTAATCGTAGTTCAGCGATCAATTTAGTACAACAATCGAATATATTTCATATGCATGTATCTTATAGGTAAGTCTATTTACCAAAGCTATCAAGATGCTGCAAGCTATCGAAAAACGCGTTCGGGTAAGAACTTGACCTGTCTGTTAATGTGAGTTTTAGCAATGATGATATGTTATATGTGAATAATAATAATATGTGGCATTTACATAGCGCCCTATTCAGCTAGATAGCTCCTCTAAGGCGCTTTATAGCATTACTGTCCCTGATTCAGACCTGTTCCAATCCAGCACATATCTCAACTCCCAAGAAGCATACAAACGCATGCTCCTATTATAGGCGCAAAGCGTTACTCAAACACATATCCATTACGACCTGTCAGGTTCTCATTTTTATGGATGAGTGAACCAGTCGCCCACATGACAGCATTGCAGCTCACGGAGCCTCGAACCCACGATCCCTCGGCTATGAGTCCTACGCTCTAACTAACTGCACCATCACGGCTCGATAAAACTAAACTGATTTTTATTTCCAAGTTTCCATTGATATACACAATTAATACAATTTAACAATATATATATATATATATATATATATATATATATATATATATTAGTCAGTTTAGGAATGGAGAATTGAAGGGTAAATGTAGCCAAAGGTGTGTTCCAACTGACATCAATTTATAAATTAAAAACAGGGTAAAAGAAAAACAAATACATTTAAGACTTAAAGGTGGATTAATGGTGAAGTGGTTGGATGGTACAACGTGAAGAAAAGGTATTATTGCATTATTATTACATTCTATTTAATAAAGAATTTATATTAAAGCACCTTTACTGCAAAAGTGGCGTAACACAACTCAGTGTGCAGTAAGCTAGATTGTATGGTACACTGATCTTCCGGAATTATATATGTATATATGTATATTGTTAAAGATAGAAACAATGAATTTGTCGCATAATCAATACTAAGCGAATTCGACGAAAAACATAGCGGATGTACCAGTATTATGTCGTACATTTTCAGATGCGATGAAGAATAGTTGGTACCGTTATGTTGTGTAAGTGCTGCCGCTGTATTTAGTTAAGAAGTCTTTTGGTTCGAAGCATAATTTCGATGACATCAATAAACAAATAATCGATCTGACCATCTGTTGTGTTGTTAAACGACTATGAAAGATTTTGCAACTTAGTCTACATTCTTTGTGTGGAACAAAATCTCTTGGTAATTTATTATTGTACTTGTTGTAGAATAGTTGTTGTAGATATGAAGTCATAAACACACTCTTAATTCGCTGTGAATATCATTCTTAAATTATTGCTAGCATATGAAAGTTGAGAAAATAGGTCGCTTGTCTAAACTTGATTTATATGAGAATATGTTTTTTAATATATATATATATATATATATATATATATATATATAGTATATATATAATAATATATATATATATTTATGTATATATATATAATGTTTTGCTTTATTTTGGGTTAACCATATGTGTACCTGTTATTTCGACCAATAAAAGATATGGCTATATTTTATCTTAATGAATATTTGATGCTCTCAGCCATTGCTATCATGTATGTGTGTGCTTTTTTTTGGGGGGGGGTTAATATTAAGTCTCGACAGAGAGATATAAAAGCATCTGATGATTTTTACCTGAGGCTGAATAGGTGGATAGCAAATACATTTTAAAGAACTAATAAAATTATTGAAGAACAACAACAACAACACAATATAAACACATTTCGGTTATGCTTTTCAACTATACTATTCTGACATCATACTAGCTGTCGAGTATTGTTCAGTATGACCCCCCCCCATAACTTGAGCGCGATTAACAATATCGTCACTGTTGCTAGGGAACGTAATATAAACACACTGAATTTGGACAATTACAAGTGTTATGGGTACACTTTGGAATGTTTGGTACCGAAATAACCAAACATTAACCAAACGTCAAATTATCAGGTAATCTGTATTAAATCTGATTTAGCAATAGGCGTATTACTTTAAAATTTCAGGTAATATATATATTATCTGATTATACAGATTAACTGTAACATATATATATATATATATATATATATATATATATATATATATATATATATATATTGCATTTGTGAGTTGTAAGTTTTTATTATAATGTCGTTAAAAAATGCACAATGAAATGTGAAATGTCTAGACATTTCACATTTCATTGTGCGTTTTCGCTCTGCAGCATTATACATCCTATTCGACCTAAAATGTATGCTGTTATATGTCAGAAACCAACCGGCACCCTACTGATTGTGGGAAATCAGAAAATCTCTTAAAATAACTACAATTAATTGTGTGCTCGATGTTTTGGCCAGACTTGTATATTTACAAAAGCCTTGAGAGCTTGTAGACTTGTTGCTCGTTTATGGTCCATTGTGTGTACACTGTGGAATAAATGGATCGAGCGATCTCGAAAAAAGTAATTAGGCGGTGCGATTGAAGGAACGTCCCTCAGATGTATCCAGGCAAATCCGAGTCCCCTTTGAGATCTGACAGAACTTACTCTAATAAGTTTCGCGTTTTGGGGCTAAACATATAAATGCAGTGACTGATTCCTGACCTTTGTGTCTGGCATCAATGTACTGATTGGAGAAACAGTTACCTAAAGATTGTAATAATGTCATTGTGGCAATGTTTTAATGGACAAGTCTAACTGTTGACGTCAATAATATATATTCTGGATGTTGAGCTGTTTAGTCTGGGGAAATGTTCCACAGATGCAGGCATTAGTTGTATTCGAACCCCTAGAGAAGAGGTTTGTGGCGCAATCATATAATCAGTATGCCATCGGAATGCCCTGATGGTAAACATAACAGACTATGATAGGATATGATGTTTGTCTTCCTTTTTTATATTTAAATTAATTGATCAACTGACTATTTATGTATGTGTTACGGTTAATCTGTATAATCAGGTAATATGTATATTACCTGAAATTTTCAGGTAATGTGTGTTAAATCTCAGTTAACAATAAACGTGTTACCTGAATATTTAAGGTAATATACATATTACCTGATTATACAGATTAACTGTAACATATATAAAATTACATTTGTATGATTTGTTATTTTGATCTATAACTTCTTTAAATATCTGGTTTACTTTATCCAGTGCGTGGCTTCATTTATGAACTGCAGTCAAATTATTTAGAAGGGGGAGGCTTTACACAACATTTTACTGTAACCGTCACAGTAGTTATCGCACAATCCATGAGTTTATAATACGCGTATTTCTCACTTGTACAGTATAGCAATCATTATGGCAAGTTCAGTCACACAAAACTTCGCTGATTGCTAGTGGTCTAGCAGCGAATGCACAGGTAAATCAGCTCATCAGCCCGTATATGCAGGTGGGTCCAAACGTATTATGTCGACCTATACAATTCCACGTTTGTCATCATTTATTGCACAATTTCTAAATTTTAACAACTGTACTGGTATAATATAAATATTAATAATACAAATTAATTAACTGGAGATTCTTTGAAATTATAACATTATATTTGAAATCATGTGGTTGAGCTAAGCGCGGCTGGCCACAGATCTCAACCACCCGAGTTCAAATCTTGGCGTGAGCATGTTTGAAGGCTGTCTCATCTTTTTCTTCGCCCCATTACCTATAGAGGTCTCTCGACCCATTTAGCCTACTTCGTGCACAAAAGTAGCCCTAAAACATCGAACATTTCAGCCCCTTATTTCTACAAAACGTCACTAATGATAAATAATTAATTGATGCTTTAACTAAAATGTAATGAAACAACAACGAAACAATAATATGTGTCACCAGCTTCTCAATAGATTCAACTGAGTTAATTTAACAACTATTTCAAAAATGATATATTCCCACTAGATCCTGGTAACCATGTTCTGGATAAATTTAGAAGTCCCCCCAAGTTGAGACGTATCACACGCATTTACTACGTTGACATTTTTTTATATATATATATACATATATAATATATAATTATACTATATATATATATATATATATATAATATAGCTATACTGAGTATATACTTATATGTAGGATACTTATATAGAAATGAAACTAGAATGATACAAGCACTCAGTACACATTGGAGAGCCACCTGACTGCTTGACAGTGTCTGTCTAGAGCTAGTCTGTATCTTCCACCAGAGGAAGTGTACCTTGTAAAATGTACGATTTAATTTTGTATGACTAATACAAATATGTTCACACAAATGATAAATTATGTCAAGATATGAATATGATCAACCACATATTATAAGGTCCTGTTCGAACATGTGTGTGTGTGTGTGTGTGTGTATGTGTGTGTGTGTGTGTGTGTGTGTGTGTGTGTGTGTGTGTGTGTGTGTGTGTGTGTGTGTGTGTGTGTGTGTGCCATTTTGAAGCCAGAAGTTGCCGTTTCTACGACCCAATTATACCAATGTAAACAAACATTAGCCAAGGATAGAATTTCGGAATGAAAACGTATTTGCTGATACATGTACATGTATTAAAGTACAGTTGGCCCAGAACTGCCTCATATTAAAAGAAAGAACCTTCCTTCTATGGTTAAATTCCTTACGAATACTGTTTCGTACTCTCGAAACAAGAACCGCTTACCGAGCTATCAGATTTATGTAAATGAACCGAAAACGGCGTTATGTAGTATGTTGGGCATATAAGTTAACGAGGATGACTAAGCCACAGGATCTGTGACCCGATTCTATCTCGATACATATGATTACATGACATTTGTGCTCGTTGACGTCTAACAACAGGATTTTTTCCATCCTTACAATTTGGTATTCAGACATTTAGATCATGAGATCGGAGAATCTGTTCTTTCAACCGTTATATTTATAGTAGGTAAACGATAGAATACTTGCAAATACCGTGAGTTGTCCCCTATTATTATACTGTAACATCATGCATTATGATATACATTACAAATATAGAAGATTGTCCTAGTCATATATAATCCTGTCGTTGACGATGAGAGGGTTGGTGTGCTTTAGACCCAATGATTAGGTTCATTCAATCACACACACACACACACAGTCCAAAAGATGGATTGTTAGCTGTATAAACACATACCTGACAAATTATGTGAGGATGGGATGGTATATATGTCACAGTTAATCTGTATAATCAGGTAAGAAGTATGTTACCTGAAATGTTCAGTTAATATGTGTTAAATCTCAGTTAGCAATAGACGTACGTATTATCTGAAAATGATACAGATTAACTGTAACAGTCAAAACAATTCTAACTAGTAGATATCACATTTCCATTAAAATGTTCCATAAATCCCTAATTTAAGAACTTTCACGAGTAATTGCTAGTGTGTGCTACACTCGCTAGGTATTGTTGTGTGACGTCATTTTTGCCAAACAATAAGTAGTGCCACAGCTTTGTTTACAAGGGTTTTGACCAGTTGACAGACAAAAGGTCAGGATATCAAGCCATACAACTTTGAATCACTCACGAAAAAATGGTCACAGACAGTATTAAGTGTGAGAAATTGGCTGCAGCAAGTGCACACGTGCATCTAGAGCAGCCACCTTTGCCGACAACACAAGGCCCAGGTCCAAAACAATAATTGGATTGGTGTGTATTTGTTTGTGTTAGTAGAAGGTTAATTGATAAGTCAACACACTGAGCCTGAACACTACTATTTCCCTCTTCCGATGACATAATGTCATTTAAAATAAAGTGATTTATCTGTACACGGGAGCCCGGTGGATGCATGGGGCTCTTCTTATGCTCTTCCATTAATGTTTTTGCGGATAAGTAAAATTTTACTTTATTCATGAATGCGTTAACTGGTGAATGTCCAATAGTTTCCTCTCAAGTTTATCCTATTATCGCTCAAACATACCGGTTTTTTATTCAGTTTCTCCACTAAACTGCCTATTTATTTGGGCTTAGTATTACCCAGTTTGTCAAATATGGTTGGAATGGCATCTTCTGTTAACTTGACTCCACCTTCGCCTTAAGCCAACGTGGCAGCCTAACTACTCTACATTGGATTCCCAGCCATACACATATCGAGGGTAACGAATGAGCCGATGCTCTGGCCTACGAAGCCACTAACTTAACCAACACTCTACACGTAGAACAGACACCAGACGCCTACAAACACACGATAACAAAATTCCTACATCATTTACACGTTTATTTATGTTTGCATGCACATAATAATAACACTAACGAAAATCATAACTCACCACTTTAATTTGCATATATAGCAAAATATCTATAAATAGAAAGACAGCTAGTGGGAGAGGGATTTTTAGTAAGTTGCTTTTAATTATGCCTTGGATCGGTTTGCCCCTACTAAAACTCTGACAATCCCATCTAGAAATATTATTAGAGAACACTGGATGACTCTGGCCCTACTAAAATCATCAATGACTAGAGAGAAAATGTTTAGAAAAAGTCTAGGTAAATCCAAAAACACCTTTGCTAAACCTTTTATTTATAATCAAAATGATAATATATATATATATATATATATATATATATATATATATATATATATATATATATATAAACAAAATTACTATGTCACTAATTTATGCAGCTCCAACCATGTAAATACAGACATGAAAATAAATATGGAATATATTTTTTATCCGTTGGATTCTTTTGTGGAATAGCATAATAGGACCAGTTGGTTAGTATTTATGATCTGTTCAGTGGTATCAACGTAATCATTGATACGTGATGAATAATTTGGCATACGTTTGCAACACGTGGTACTGTTTTGAGTGAGTGGGTGACCAATAAAGCACCCAAGCTCCAAGTGGCATAATATCTGAGGCTCTATAAATAAGGGGGTCGAGCTATTGATATCTATAATTGTACTCGGGCGTGCCGTCGGAATTTGCTGAACTGTTTGGGCAACTTTCTTGACATCATCGTCCGTCATTTTAATGAAGGAATTTATCGACGAGTTCTTGCCATGTGACGTATGGGTTCCAAACAAAAGGTCATTGCCCAAGCTCTTGGGATAGCACAGGGAACAGTCTCAAAGATACTTCAGAGAAATCATCAGACAGGCGTACCCAACCCCAGAGCTAGACCCGGACGTACTCGTAAAACGACAGAAAGAGAAGACCGTTATCTGCTACGTTTGTGCCGAAATGGGCGTACCAAGTCAGCAAACAACCTTCGTTCTGAGTGGTTACGGTTCAGTAATACCTCGGTATCTAGAATGCTAGTGAATCTGCGATTGATCCGTGCAGGTTACTTCGCTAGGAAACCTCTGAAGAAACTTTTATTGTTGCAAAGACATCGACAAGCGCGTATGGATTGGGCTAGAAACCATCTTCGCTGGCGACCAGGTCATTGACAGCATGTCATCTTCAGCGATGAATCCAGATCCCTGCTTTACTGGATAGATGGTTGTATCCGGGTCCGCAGACCGCAACATGAGGACTATGATGAAGATTGCATCGTACCTAGAGTCCAACCAGTGGGCAGTCGAGTTACCATATGGGGTGTTTTCCACCATGGTGGAAAATGTGACCTTAATATCGTCGATGGAAACCTGGATCAGTACCAGTACCTACAGATCCTGGAAGAAACGTTATTGCCATTTGCTCGTCTGACATTTGGGCATAATTGTGTGTACCAGGATGACAACGCCAGGCTTCACAGAGCTCGCAGAGTGGTCAATTTCATGGAAACTGAAGGGATCGAACACATGGAATGGCCAGCAGTGTATCCGGATATGAATCATATAGAGAACTTGTGGTCCGAAGTAACACGCACCATGGATGCAAGTGCCAACCAGCCTACTAATCTGGCGGAATTGCAACAGGCAGTCATTGAGTGCATGGCAACCTCTGCCCCTTAAAACCTTGGCAAACTTGATTGACAGCATGCATCCAAGAGTACAAGCTCTGTACGATACCCGTGGTGGTAATACCAAATATTGAACTGTGATTCGTATGCCTCATTGAACACTCTAAACAATCAGAACGTTTGAAGGCAATTTCCTGACAAAGTCCTGCTTTATTTAATGCATTGCTTAACGGCCCCATATGTCGTATGTTTAGCATTTTGGCAATAATAATCATATTTCATTATATTCACAATGATCCAGAATACCCATAGTCTTTCAAATGCATCAATATATTACTCATAGAGTAATTATATCAATAAATACATAAATTTCACATATCCTGATACTTTCGCTGGGAAAATATAATTCTAAGTAAGAAATAACAAACAATAAAATGATATTCCATATTTATTTTCAAGTCTGTCTATTAATGGTATGTGTGTGTGTGCGTGCGTGCGTGAATGTGTGTCATTGTGTCTTTTACCGTTCAATCATTCTTACGGCTAGAATAGCATTGTTACCTGTCTGATTGAGATCTAATTTGCTCAAGATGAGCAAGAATGACCGCATTCGCACGCTGTAAATCTCTGATGGTTGTGAGCTGTGGGTGGACTCTGAACTCACATAATTCGACAGTGACGCACATCACAGTGTACCACATCCAGCATAACATAACTCGGCATTAGTTTTCACATTTCACGGGCGCTAGTTGGAGCCATTTAAAGGCGCTGTACAGTGATACACTTGTACTTGAATAAGGTGTACTTAAAAGCTAATACAACATTTGACCGATTTCCCCACATCCGGAAGCTGAGAGAAATATACCCACAGCTCGAATACCAATACACGATTAGTACGGTTAGGATTTTATATATTATAGTAACCACTGAATTGATGGTTAAAATAATAAAAGCTAGTTATAAATGTATCACGTTCACTACTGGTGATAATGGCGATGATTGGTATTTTACGGCCACTTTTATGCACATGGTTAGCTAAATGGGCCGAACGAAGTCAAAGATGAAACACCCTTCAAATATGCCCACGCCGAGATTCGTACTCGGGTGGTAGTGATATGTGGTCCAACGTGCTACCAACTAGACCACAGAGGCGCCCCCGTTCACGACTGGACATTATGGATAAAATGTCCATGTATCGTCAACTCTACGGTAGATAAGGATACAATAGGACAACAAGTGTCGTTGGCATTATTTGTAGAGATGTTTCCGGGAGTGTTTACTTTAGTAGTAGCAATACTGAAAGTAGTAGTAGTGGACTTAGTAGTAGAAGTTGTTGTTGTAGTGTAGTGTAATGAGTTTTTATACAATGATTTTCATATTAATCAAACTTATCAGTATGTTCTATGTGTCCGTCAACTTGCTAATATCAGCGCTATTCACATTGTGTAGA